>JAZKJV010009244.1:0-210313 GCA_037367405.1 Ottelia alismoides
TAGGATCAAATTCAATCATCATCATATCAGTCTATTATCGAAAACCATGACATGATCTCAATGACAAGAAAGTTAGCCATCAAGTTCCGCAACATGATCTTCCAAGACCCAGAACTATGATCTCTAAAACGTAGAAAATCATTATATGTTTAGGGTCTATCTTCTAAACTTTATATATATATATATATATATATGGGAAAATGGGAAAAAGGGGATGAACAGGTGTACTACATACCAAATAATTGAAAACCATTCTCTACGCAGGTAGTGGTAGATTTTTCACCATATATACCTTTCTACTTGCTTGCTTTTGAAAAATAATTAACTGCATGTTATTTTATAAGTTTTTAGGAGATACCAGCGATTGCTGACTCCTCTTCTTCCTTGCACGCATTGCAGGCAAGAGATCTGCCGATTAATAACTATACATGATTCCGGGAGACAAGGTCTATATACCAGACGGTATGTGATTTTTGTTACAGTTTTTAGTTCAATTGTTATTAATGTAATATGCTTATTTTCTCTTCAGTCAGATTTTTGGGATATACTGGATGTACTGTCAGACTTTGTACATGTAAAATATATGGAAGTTAATGAAATGAGATTTTGGTGACTATTGTTCTATGAGTTAGTGGTTATAAATGTTGATATGAATGTCATATGAAATTATTTCATTCGCGAAAAAAAAAATTTTCCCATACAATTATGTTTTTGATGCGATGTCATAAATGGAATAGATGCGAATTGTGTCGTAAACAGGTACCCGGATCCTGAGGGGTTCACAGCCATCTAGCATCCTGCAAAGCATCATGATGATTCCGTGGAATGTCTGTAGCAGAAAGTGCCAATGCAAACTTCCTGAAGTCTCCAGATAGCCTCTCAAAAGACACAGCTGCTGATAATGGATATTTGGCACAGCTTCTCTTCGGCTTGCGTAGAGCAATTGGAACATCCAGATCATCTGTGTTAT
This sequence comes from Ottelia alismoides, assembly GCA_037367405.1. Classification (NCBI taxonomy): domain Eukaryota; kingdom Viridiplantae; phylum Streptophyta; class Magnoliopsida; order Alismatales; family Hydrocharitaceae; genus Ottelia; species Ottelia alismoides. The sequence goes on from JAZKJV010009244.1 coordinate 971, forward strand.
CACCATGCTCCTGTAATGCATCCTGCTGAGAAATGTCGTCAGATCCATCAACATTAATATTTTCATTACATACCATAGGCGAGCTAGTTGACGGGTCAGGACCATGAGCTGGAGGAGGCCTGCGGGTGTAATGGAATGGTAGCGGGGATACTAGCGATGGCGGTGGTGGTGGCGGTGGTGGTGGCGGTGGCGGTGGTGGTGACGGTGGTGTTGTTTGTGGCAATGGTGGTGGTGGTGCCATGAATACGGCATCAGGAGATATAGGTGGTAGCTGCATGTTTCCAGATTCTGAAAAGTACATAATAGATTCAAAAAATGTAACATCTGCACTGATCATATACCGCCGACGCACAGGATCAAAACACTTGTACCCCTTTTGAGTTCTGGAGTACCCCACAAAGACGCACTTGACAGCCCTAGGAGAGAGCTTGTCAGTACCAGGCGACAACTGATGGATAAATGCGACTGACCCAAACACACGAGGGGTAAGAATGAACAAATCCTTGTCAGGGTAAATGAGTGAAAAAGGAATCTGTTCATTCAAGACAGACGAAGGCATACGGTTGATTAGGTAACATGCAGTAAGGACTGCATCACCCCAGTAGGAGTACGAAACATGACTCTGAATAAGAAGTGACCTTGTGACATCAAGAAGGTGACGGTGTTTTCTTTCAGCAACCCCATTCTGTTGAGACGTATGAGCACAAGATGTTTGGTGAATAATTCCTTTTGAGGAGTAGTAATTGGCTAGAATGTTGGTGCACAACTCTAAGGCATTATCACTTCTCACAATCTTGACAGATGTGGAAAAAACATTTTGAATTTCATTAAGAAAGTGGATAATAATATTTCCTGCTTCAGATTTATTTTTCATTAGAAAGACCCATGACGCTCTAGAGAAATCATCCACAAATACAATATAAAACCTGTGTCCCTGATGATCGGGAACACGACTCGGACCCCAGACATCGACATGAAACAACTCAAACTTGGAGCTACTACTCCGACCTTGACTACTGGGAAAAGACGACCTGTGATGCTTTCCCAACTGACATGCCTCACACTGGATAGGTGTGTGAGAGAGACCATAGGGTAGAAACCAGACGCAACTTCTGAAGCGGTAAATGACCAAAACGGCAGATGCCACAGGAGAGGAGATACTTGTCCAGCAGGAGAAGATGTGGTTCCGGCAAATGGGGTCTGGTTCAGACGGTAAAGGCCTCCTTGCTCATAGCCATGACCAATCACGTTGCCCGTACATATGTCCTGAAAAATCAAAGAAGATGGATCAAAAATAGCTCGACAATGGAGATCCTTCGTAATCTGACTAATTGACAACGGATTCATAGAAAAATGCGGTGCATGTAGGACATTCTTGAGCTACATAGAAGATGTCAATCTAATCTCCCCTGACCCGTGATAGGGGAGTGCGTGCCATTGGCAATCACTACTGTCCGTCCTGGAGGAATCTGAGTGTATCCTGTAAGTAGACTCTGGTCGCCACATAGATGATGTGTAGCGCCCGAGTCCATGATCCATGGCAATGTATCAGATCTACTACTGTGGAGTGCAAGTGTACTACCTGAAGTACTAGTAGAGGCAGAGGCAGAAGCAGCAGCATCAGTATGACTCTCTGTAGTTGGTGCTGGACCAGATGGTGGGATAATGCCCCTGAGGCGGGCAACTAGATCATCTAATCGTTGATCCAGTGTAGCAGCAGATGGGGGCTCTATCTGCTCAGCGGCTCGTGCAGATGCAGGGAATCCATGCTTTGAGTAGCATGTGTCTTCATTATGTCCGACTCGGTGACAATATGAGCATGTTGGCCTAGTGCGGCCACTCCTTCCACGAGGAGTACGTCCACGGCCCTGGTGATGAAAACCACGGCCTCTGTTGGCCGCCATAGCTGAGGAATTCTGACTCGCAGCTGCTGAAGGCACTGTGATCCTACTCAATCTGTGAAAAGCTTCCTCCATGGGAGGAATAGTCGAGTCCGCCAAAATCTGAGAACGTGCTGCCTCATACTCTGAATCAAGTGCAGCGAGAAACACACCCACCATCGTCGCATTCCTGTATGTCTTCTGTTGTTCTGGCGTGGCGGTAAGAGGCATGAAGCTATAGAGCTTCTCGAACATCCCTCTCAGTGATGTATAGAGAGAATGTAAAGGACGACCGTTCTGCTTTATTGTGAATATATCATGTTGTAGTTGCAGGATCTTCGTCTCGTTCTTCGCCTGAGAATATGTCGCTGCCAGGATATCCCACATGTCTTTGGCTGTGGGTTGATGTAGAAAGTCATTAGCAATTTCAATAGCCAATGTGCCAGATAGCCACACCTTGGCATATGCATCATCGGCCTCCCATGAGGCATGGACTCCAGTCTTCTCTGCAGGCTCGGGCTCGGTAAGAATGTGCTTCTTACCTGTAGACTTCATCATACTCATGAACTGCATCGCCCACAGTTCATAGTTCGTACCATCCATCTTGACAATGGGCGCTGGACCACGAAACGCGCCAATAGATGGGATATCTGCCTTGCATTCTGACATACTGGGGACGGAAGACTGGAGCGAATGACAAGAGATAATCTTTGTCTACAATGACATAGACGGGATTAGTTGCATGTGTAGACCTCAAGCAACTATCCCCATGAATTTGCGCATGCTACAATCCGCACACGCACAGGAATGACAACGATGCACACAGTATGCGCACGCGGTATGTAGCCTTCACGCGCAGGTGCACTGGAGATGGAGCCCCTCACGTGCAGGCGCACTGGAGATGGAGCCCTTCACGCGCAGGCGCACTAGAGATGGTGCGCTTGGAGATGATGCGCGCTCGTGGCGTAGGAGCAGATGCGGTACCTCGTGCGTAGGTGCGCAGGTGCGCCTGTGCGCAGGTGCGCCTGTGCGCAGGCGGCGTAGGCGCAGGTGCGCCTGTGCGCAGATGCGCAGGTACGCCTGTGCGCAGTTGCGCAGATGCGCAGATGTGCATGCGATCGATGTGCGAAGATGCGCAGGCTGGAGAAGATGTGCGAAGATCGCAGGCGCGCCGGAGAAGATGTGCTGGAGAAGATCGACGCGTGAGGGAGGAGAGGCGGCGGTGTTGGAGGCGCGCCGATCGAGGGAGAGAGAGATAGGGCCGGCGGGTGGGGTGGGTAGGGTTAGGGTTTTGAGAACTCCGGTCTAGGACCGTCGCTCTGATACCATGTTGGGAAAAATGAATGAGATAATCTATTCCATAAGCCCTAGGCTCTCTTATATAGGAGAGTAGCCTATGGGTAAATTACATAAAGAGAATAACAGGAAAAATAAAATAACAAAGAGGTACAATTTTTCTATATGCGTCAACACTAGCTTTTCACATGGCCCCCACGAACCATTCCATAAAGCATGGGATAGATTCAATGATTTGACTCAGAAATGCCCCTGCCATGGCATTACCAAGGCGATCTTAGTCCAAACCTTGTTCTGTGGCATGACCCCATAAATGCAGGGGTTAGTGAGTGCAGCATGTGGAGGTAGCTATCTGAATAAGAACGAAGATGTCGTATGGAAAATTCTGGAGCAGATGGTGGAAACAAGCAATTCTTAGGCCACCAAGGTCTATCAGTTGTCTCCCTCAAGCCTATCTGATGAGACAACTAGGAGGATTGTAGCGGATCTGACAGATGATCTCATCCCTAGCATTAGGATAATAACTGATAAGCTCACCATGGTAGAGCAGATCTACAAGAGGGTCACTGACCTTGAGGCGCTTTCACGATTGCAGAAATAAGTGAAGGAATTGACTGAGAAGGTAGCCAAGATACGACTACCTGCCCCTTCTGCACCACATGTGCCTGTACATCGAGTCCATCTTGTACAGGAGCACGTACAGGGGCCTCAGAGCAGCTGGGTTGAGGAGTACACTCAGCAGGAGCAGCACGCACCCCCACAGGTAGAAACAGTCTACGAGGAGCCTCCCCAGGTGTTCGAGATTAAAGGCTGTGGTACAGCCATGACCCCGTCGGTAGACAGTTTGGGATAGGGAACGGTCGGCCACACGACCGATCCTAGCTTACCAGGAAACCAGCTCCAACCCCGTACCGCACTTCGTACAGTCCCGACCAAGACAAGGATATCAGCCTCAACAGCACCAGCAGCAGCGTACATTCCACTCAGGCCAGCAAGGCCATCCACCACCTTCCTACCAATAGCATTATTGGTACGGCCAGCAGGGCTAGTATAGACAGCTGAATCATTCGTCCTCTAGTCAGCAGCAGCAAGCCTCGCCCACCAATGAATTGGAGTCCCTCACCTTGGCCATCAAGACCCTGACTGATAGGGTCCATCAGATACATAATGATTACCTGGATATCAGAACTGATTTGAACCATGTTTTATGTACCCAGGACCAATAGATGGCACCAAAGACCCCAATTCCCGCCCAAGTTCAGGCCAACTAAAATAACCTGAATCAGGGTCAGCACCTACCACACGATCAGGTATACTATTCAGATTCTTCTCTATCTTAACATGAGATCCTTTCGTACGATAATGTAAATCATATGTCCCTTAGGAGAGGAAGGACCGTGACCGTACATGATCGGGCACTGGCACATGAGGAAGACGCTGCCAAGTCTCTACCTGAGGAGAACTTGGAGGCAGAGGAGCAGCATCATAATCACCATCACCGACAGAATAAGAGGATTTCCAAGTCCTCAAAGAAGAAGGAGAGGAGCACCAATAGTGAATCAGGTGAAACCGATGAGGAGCCCGCACCTCCATCTGAGGAGGATGCACCTGAAGTCACAGAAGATGCATCACCTATTTCGCCAAAGGAATTTCATTTTCGTCCAAGTCCATGTCAGAATCAGAGTCCCGTACAGAACTCAGTTTCCCGTTAACTGAAAACCTTTCAGATTTAGAATCTAAGTTATCGTCAATAATCCCTTTCCCCCGTGCCCTTAAGGATGGAAAGAAGAAAATCAAAAAAATCCAAAAAGATGACCCTAAGATGGCAGCGTTCTGCAACAAGTATATGAAGGTCACAATCCCCTTTGATAAGTATGTGGACATGACACCCGCATTTCAGAAGTACCTTAGGGTGAGATCCACACCTATTAGGGTCAGGCAGGAAAACCAAAAGCCGTGTTGAGAAGCACGTTTTGTTAGTAGCCACTACTTGCGCCATTAAGAATGCGTTTCCAAGGAAACGAAGGGACATGGGTGCCCATTATGTGGTGAGTCATGTCGATGACACTGTGTTGCACGCACTCTCCTAGATAATGGATCCTCAATTAATCTGATGCCCACAACCCTCTATAAGTGGCTAAATCTAGGACCTCTTAGGAAATCCAGAGCCTTACTCCAGTTCGCAGACAAATCAACCAAGAGGTCCAAAGGAGAATTGAGGAATGTTATCATCAAAGTCGAGGGTCAGGATTACATGGTGGACTTTACAGTCCTTGATATGGAGACTCCTTGAAATGGAGAGATTCCTAGATCATTCTAGGAAGGCCCTTTCTCAGAACAACAGGGGCCTTATTTGACTATAAGATCGAGAAAATTCAGTTCCAAACTCCAGGAGGAGATGAGGAACTTGAGATGAAGCAAACAAGGTGGCAGAGGCCAGATTCTGAATCTAGCACCGAGTACTTCTTCATCAGAAGCAGATTGTGTTCATGTAGACACCGTTGGGCTTGGAGACAGAACCCAACTAGCACCGATGAGTCCCTCTCCTTTGGAGGGATCTTGTGCATGAGACGATTTGCGAGAACCTTAGGAGCAAGTGCAACGTAGAAAATGCATCCCCCTTCATCATCGATGATGTAGAGGCCCAGCTGGGTCTATCAGTCCTTCCCTCTTATGACAATCAAAAGATGAGGATGATGAGTCAGACGTGGATTTCATCGATTGCTTGGATACTTTTGACGATCCGACTCCAGAGTTGAATGAGTTGGTGGCAGTTACTTCAGAGATAGATCCGGCCACTACCAGCTTAGAACTAGAGTTGATTGAGCCGGACTTCCTTGATGATCACACCTTACCTGAGCTCAAACCTTTACCCACAACTCTTAAATACGCCTTCCTTGTGGGACAAGAGAGGAAATATCCAGTCACCATCAGTTCGCGATTGACCGAGGAGCAGGAATCTCGCTTGCTAGAGATCCTGGAGAAAAACCGCAAGGCGATAGGCTGGAGCATCTCCGATTTCCACGGGATAAATCCCACTCTGTGTTCGCACCATATCTACTTAGAGAATGAAGACGAGAGGTCATGAAGAAGGAGATTGAGAAATGGTGTGACGTGAGTTTCATTTACCCCATCTCCGATTCCAAGTGGGTGGCACCTATCCATGTTGTCCCGAAAAAGTCGGAAATCCAGACAACCACCAATGAGGACAGAGAGGAGATCATGACACGAGTACCCACGTCGTGGCGCATCTATGTGGATTACAGACGCTTGAATGCCGCAATGAAGAAGGATCATTTTCCCTTACCCTTCATTGATCATATCTTAGAAAGATTAGCGGGAGAAGAATCTTCTGCTTCTTAGATGGGTTCTCGGGCTACAACCAAGTAGCTATTGCTCCTGAGGACCAGGAGAAAACCACTTTCACATGCCCATTTGGTACCTGTGCTTTCAGGCACATGCCCTTCGGTTATGCAATGCTCCCGGTACATTTCAAAGGTGCATGATTACAGTATCCGCTGAGATGGTCGGTGAATTTCTGGAAGTCTTCATGGATGACTTCTCAGTCCACGACGATTCCTTCGATTCCTGTCTTAGAAATCTAGACCGAGTCCTCAAAAGATGTTGTGAGGTTAATCTGGTGCTCTCCTGGGAGAAAAGTCACTTCATGGTGACGGAGGGCATTGTGTTGGGGCTTGTCATCTCCAAGAGAGGAATGGAGGTTGACCCAGCCAAGGCGGATGTGATCAGACGACTCCAGCCACCAACCAATGTGAAACAGTTGATCATTCTCTTCGGGCATGTTGGATTTTATCAGAGATTTATCAAAGATTTTTTGAAAATTTCCCGATCTCTAACTGAACTTTTAGGCAAAGACATGGAGTTTATTATTGATCATAAATGTCTTTAGGCCTTTAAGCAACTTCAAAGGATGATCATGGATGCCCGATCCTACAAGCCCTAAATTGGCCTCTTCCTTTTGAGGACGCCTCGGATTTTATTGTTGGGGCTGTGTTAGGACAGAGGAGGGATGGTGTCCCATTTGCCATACACTATGCAAGCAAAGTGTTTGATACCGCTCAACGTAACTATACAGTTACCGAAAAGGAGATGCTTGCGGTAGTGTTCGCCTTGGATAAATTCAGATCTCATCTTATCAGATCTAAGGTGATTGTGTTTACAGACCATACAGTACTACGATACCTAATGGAAAAGAAGGATGCGAAGGCACGTCTTCTGAGGTGGATTTTACTCATCTAGGAATTTGATTTGGACAATAGAGATAAACTTGGAAAGAAGAACGTAGTGGCTGATCACCTCTCCCGTCTCGAAAATTTGGATACTTCTAATGATATGCCTATTCGAGACTCCTTCCCTGACAAGTCAATTTTTGTTATCGAGTCACTCCCATGGTACGCCAATATAGTGAACTATCTTGTCTCCAAGAAAGTTCCCAAAGATTGACCTAAGAGCCACATAGACCGACTCAAGTCGGATGCAAGGCATTACCATTGAGAGGATCCGATCCTTTTCTTTGAAGGACAGGATTGCATCTGGAGGAGGTGTATTCCTCAGGAGGAATATCAGAGTATCCTCACTTTCTGCCGTAGTCTGGAGGCAAGAGGACACCACTCCAGGAAGAGGACCGCATGGAAGGTACTTCAATGTGGCTTATACTGGCCGACTCTGTTTCGCGATGCACTCACCTTTACGAAGTCGTGCCCAGTATGCCAGTGAATGGGAGGAATCGTCAGTTCCAAGGATGAGATGACAATGCAGCCTGTCATCATTTGTGATGTCTTTGACGTCTGGGGCATTGACTTCATGGGCCCATTCCCGGTTAGCCATGGTTTCGAGTATATCCTTCTTGCGGTGGATTATCTGTCAAGGTGGGTGGAGGCTATCCCAACCCGAGCCGCAGACAACAGGACTGTATGTAAATTTGTTAGAGATCACATCATCTCTAGGTTTGGAATCCCCAAAGTGTTGATATCCGATGGGGGTAGCCATTTTGTGAACAGAGACGTGAAGAAACTCTTAAAGGATTACAACATCGAACACCGTGTCGCTAGTCCGTACACCCACAGACCAATGGCATGGTAGAGGTGTCGAATAAGGAGGTGAAGATCATATTGCAGAAGCTTGTCTGCCCAGATAGGAAGGACTGGTCTCAGATTTTGGATCAGGTCCTTTGAGCTTATAGGAAAGCTTACAAGACACTATTAGGAACCTCCCCATTCAGGATGGTGTTTGGGAAGCCGTGCCATTTGCCTGCAGAGCTAGTGCATAAATCCGAATGGGCAATCAAAAGGTCAACTGGAACACACACCTAGGGCATAAATAGAGAGAGATGGATGTGAACGAACTTGTAGAGATCAGAAACTAAGCATATGACAACAGTTTGGTGTACAAGGATAAGGTAAAGCGTTGACACGATAGATATATCAGACAAAAGACCTTTGTTCCTAGATAGAAGGTATGGTTGTTTAATGCGAGGATGAAAGTTTTCTAAGGTAAGCTGAAATCCAAGTGGACGGGTCCGTTCATAGTCCGTGCTGTGCATGATAGTGAATGTGTAGAGATCTCAGATCTTACAGATGGAGCACAAACATCCCTAGTTAATGGACAACTGCTGAAACACTTCGTCATACTTAATGAACAGTTGGTCCGTGTTGAGGAGATTGTTTTCATGCATGAGGCAGACTCAATAGACACACATAAAGCCACGCATGAGACCTTGCAACAGTGAGCTCTTGCCACCAGCAGCATCGAAAAGATTCAGATCATGATTCTTGTATATACTCACCCTTCCTGTATATATTCTTTCCCTCCCTCCCCAGTGACTCAAATCACTCGCCTTGGCTCCATATCTTTAAATTTTATGACTATAATTAGGATGACCAGATCCTAAGTATAGGGGGGGAGAGTGACCCGAGTCTATTCACCATTCGCTATACATCCTCCAGATCTCATCGGTTCTCACACTCATTCCTGTCCTATGCTTAGGCTGACCAGAGCCTAAGTATATGGGGGACCGATGCCCGCCATGTATATACTCATCTATTTCCCCTCTTGGCCTCGTCCGCCCCATTTTTGATCTTCTTCTACACTTAGGCTGCCAGAGCCTAAGTATAGGGGGGCGGGATGACTTCTATACTTTTTGTTATTTTAGCTCTCCTACGCTTAGCACGAGCCATATCTTTTTCCTCACTTTTTCGTGCTTTGAGAACATAACACACGCTAAGTATAGGGAGCGTATATATATTACATATATACTTTACCCATAGCTCGTACCGTCACGTATTTTCGCGTATTTTTGTATATATTATGCAATAATTACGAGTGGGTAAAAATTGATTTTTTTTGTAAAACTCTTGTAAATTTTGTAAAGAAATACATGCATACTAGTATGTATATTGTATAATATGTATAATACTTGTATGAAAAGTTATAAAATTCTTGTAAAAACATACTCTTGTAAAATTTGTTGTAAAAACTGTTGTATACTAGAAAATTTAAAAAAATGTAAATAAAGGCTTCTTATTTACTCTGCATATCATCCTTGCATTCAAAAAAATAGTCTTCCATTCATCTACATAGCATGTCATCAGCATCTCATCTACATATCTTGCATATGCAAAGTGAAAAGTTAGTGGGGTCTGAACTAAGTTATGAATAGGTGTCGAGGGTGGATTTGATTTGACCTTAATCTACCTAATTTCAGATGAACCTTATAGGAACTGGAGTTAAGATTTTTCAGGTCAAGTGACTGGAGTTAAGATTTTTCAGGTCAAGTGACTTTATTCTTTGAGTCCGCAAGTCTATGTTCACATGTCATCTCGATTGATCTAAGTAGAATATTTCGTGCACACGCATGATTCTTTTAGACAATGACCTTACTTGGACAAGCACCATGAACGTAGCTCTTCATTTATGAGGTTGTGAGGAGGTAGAATCCTTTGGCTTGGAGTAGCACAAGGGTGGAAACATCCGTCCTCCTCTAGGGAGGGTAGTGCATCTCAACCTAGTCTGGTGATGTTGACATCTAAGGACGGGATGTTGTGGGATGCAATAATGCTTCAAAAGAGGGATAGTCTACTGGCTCAAGAGGAAAAACTCCTGATGTACATGATGTACCTTGTATATAGTTCAAAAAAATGCAAGAACTCCAAAAAAATTGGATAAGCCTGATTGAAAATAAAATGTCTGCTGGAGTATGTATATTAGCAAGAAGCCTACAGCTGGATGACTTGGCTACACTGGTCAGGCATCCTGGGATAGGTAGATACACTAGCATCCGTCCATTCTTCTCTCCACCCCCTCTTCTTGAGCTGGTCACACTTGAACTTAGAAGGGAATACCCCGCTCCTCGAGGAAAGAGTTACTGGACCGGAGAATTAGAGTTACCTATGTAGAGGAGTCTGCTTCTTTTCCATTTCTGATGTGGAGAGCTATTTTTCACTTACACGGTACAAGTAAGAATCATAGTCATCAGAAATTTGCGTATGAGGATTTGTTCTGACTTGACTGTTAAGGCGTCTTGAATAGAAGACTTGTGGAACTTAAAGCCTGTTAAGTCTTAAATTCAGATCCCAATAAGGTTCCTCTACAAAATTAATTCAAAAGTCGAGTCAAGCTCCGTTTTCACCTTTTATTCATGACCTTGGTATGGAACCCAAAATCATTTCACTTTTACAATTCATTTTAGTCGCTCGGGGACGAGCAAGGTTTAAGTATAGGGGGTTGATTAATCTGTGGTTAATACTGAGATAGAGAAATGGTGTGGAGCAGGGTTCATTTATCCCTTCTTGGACTCCAAATGGGTGGCACCACTACATGTAGTTCTGAAGAATTCAGGACTCTAGATCATCACCAATGAGGAGGGGAGAGGAGATTTCAACACGAGTACCCACATCATGACTCGTCTGTGTGGTTTACAGGAACTTGAATACCACGACGAAGAAGGATTACTTCCCACTACCATTTATTGATCAGATCTTGAAGAGACTAGCAGGAAGATAATACTTTTGCTTTTTAGACGGGTACTCGGGTTACAATTGGGTAGCCATCGCCCACGAGGATAAGGAAAAGATAACATTCACTTGTCCCTTCGGTACTTACGCTTTCAAACACATGCCTTTCGGGCTATGTAACACCTCCGGCACATTCCAACGGTGCATGATTGCGAGTTTTACCAAAATGGCGGGAGATTTTCTGGAAGTTTTTATGGATGACTTCTCTTCCACGGTGATTCATTCGATGATTTCCTTGTACACATGGACCGAGTCCTCAAGAGATGTAGGGAAGTGAATCTGGTGCTCTCTTGGGAGAAAAGTCATTTCATGGTAAAGGAGGGAATCGTGTTGGAGCACATCATCTCTAAGAAGGGAATGGAAATTGACCCTACCAAGGTGGATGTGATCAAGAAACTAGAGCCACCAACCAACGTTAAGTAAGTATGGTCTTTTAAAGGGTACGTAGGATTTTACCGGAGATTTATCAAAGATTTTTCAAAAATTACCCGACCGTTGACTGAGCTCTTATGGAAAGACACTGAGTTCCTGGTATATCATAAGTGTCTTGAGGCCTTCGAGCTGCATAAAATGAAGATCATGGAATCTCCCGTCCTACAAGCTCCTGGCTGGTCTCTTCCCTTCGAGATCATGACCGATACCTCTGATTTTCAATACGCGAAGCAAAGTTTTAGATCTAGCTCAGAAAAATTATATAGTGACATAAAAGGAAATGCTTGCAGTAGTCTTTGCCCTTGAGAAATTTAGATCTCTACTTCTAGAATCTAAGGTGACAGTATACACAGAGCACTCAGTCATCCGTTGCTTAATGACGAAAAAGGGCACAAAAGCATGTCTCCTAAGATGGATACTCTTGCTTCAGGAATTTGATTTGGAGATTAAAGATAAACCTGGAGTAAAGAATGTGGTCGCTGATCATTTATCATGGATCAAACAAGACAAAATCCCTGATTTAGAATCAATATGTGAAACCTCCCCAGACGAGTCAATTTATACCATTGACTCTCTCCCATGGTATGCCGACATGAATAACTATATTGTTTCCAAGAAAGTTCCCTAGGGTTGGCCTAAGAACAGAATCGACCGACTCGAGTCAGAAGCCAAACAATACCATTAGGAGGATTCGTTCCTTTTCTTTGAAATACCGGATTGTATACGGAGGAGATTTATTCCTCAGGAGGAATATCAAAGTGTCCTTACTTTTTGCCACATCTTGGAGGCAGGAGGACATCACTCCGGGAAGAGGACTGTTGAGAAAATACTACAATGTGTTTTACTGGTCGACCTTGTTTAAGGATGCCTATTATTTTGTCAGGTCGTGCCCGGTCTGTCAGCGAATCAGAGGGACCATTGGTCCCAAAGATGCCATGCCTATGAAAGCAGTGATAATTAGTGATGTATTTGATGCATGGGGCATTGATTTTATGGGCCCATTCCCTAACAGTCAATGATTTGAATATATTCTTCTCGCAATAGATTATCTATCTAGGTGGGTGGAGGCTATCCCTACTTGAGCCGCAGACAACAAAAATATCTGCAAGTTTTTGAAAGATCATGTTATTTCGAGGTTTGGGATCCCTAAAGGTTTTAATATCTTATAGGGGTAGCCACTTCGACAACCGGAAGGTGAAAAAGTTGACTAAGGAATACGACATCGAGCACCGTGTTGTTAGTCCTTACCATCCACAATCCAATGGCATGGCTGAGGTGTCAAACATGGAGGTCAAAGGAATTTTATAGAAGTTAGTCTGCCTTGACAAGAAGAACTGGTCCCAACTACTAGACCAAGTTCTACGGGCTTACCAGACAGCTTAGAAGGCCCCATTGGGCACATCTCCATTTTGAATGGTATATGGAAAGGTGTACCATTTGACCGCAGAACTCGTGCATAAATCAGAATGGGCAATCAAAAAGATCAGTTGGAACTGTCACCAAGGAAAGAAGAACAGAGATGGATTTGAATGAACTATCAGAGATTAGAATTCATGCATACGAGAACATCACCATTTACAAGGACATAGTAAAGAAATGGTAAGACAAGCACATTTGAACAAAGAGCTTTGTCCAAGGGCAGGAAGTGTGGTTGTTTAATGCAATATTGAAAATTTTCCAAGGCAAACTGAAATCCAAATGGACGGGACCCTTCATCGTGAGAGGGGTGCACAATAACGGCAATGTTGAGATCTCAGACCGCATACAACACACAAATGTCTATAGTCAATGCTCGGCTGCTTAAATATTTTTTCAAATCAAGTGAGCAATTAGCGCAAGTTGAGCAGATTGATGAATCAGTGATTCATCACTCTTAAAGTTGAAAATAGAGCCTTGTTCCCAGGTAATTAGAAGCATATTTCCACAAAATTTGCATAATTAGCATTCATGCATGCATTGATAACATCTACATCTTAGCATTTGCATCTGCATTAAATAAGAAGCCAAATTGACTTGTAAATCTGCACTTGTATATTAGACAAAATACCTTATATGTATATATTTTATACTAACTCCAAAATCAATAAAATCAGCTCCATAGTATATATATTTCTGATAAATAATACAAGGAAAATATCAAAAAATGCTAACTTGAATAATTGCCCAATAAAACCCCGAACCAAGTTGGAATTCATAGACCTTAGAATGCACATATCTCTCTCATACAGTATCCGATCTAGGTCTACTCATTTTAAATTAATACACATTCAGGGATCTTCAAAATGAGATCAATTTCATTTAAATCGGAGCTCGTATGCAAGACTTGGGTTTTGGGACCCCATTGTACACTATATGTATGTATAATTGTACCCTTTTATTTTAGTACTTTATTTGACCTAATTTCTGTTTTTGGTCAACATAAAACTTATAGATCTCATCGAGATCTACAACTTTCATGTTTTGAGTTTTCCCAAATTCGACCATATTCTCTCCCTTATTCTACATTTTCTTTCAGCCATTCAGATCAGCGGCCCACTCCATCGCCCGCCACGCGCATCGCCTCTGGGTTGTCAGATCGTCCTCACTGCCTTCAGATCTGGGCCCTTCATACCGCTTCATCCCTCAGCCTTTCGATCGTTCCCCCAGATTTCATCTTGGCCGTTAACGCCCACCTCATCCATAGCCCTCCACGTGGCACGCTCGTGGCCATTGGATCATCGTCCTAAGGATTAGATCTCACCCGTTCAATCCCGGCCATGTCCTGACCATCCGATCAAAAGCCAAATGAAATCATGACCCTCCTTTAGCACCTCATCCTAAGGGCTCCACGTGGCGAGTTCTCCACCATTCAATCGCCGTCCAGATATAATATGGATCGTTCTTCAGCGCCACGCTTCTAGGCTGCCACGTGGCTACATCACATCCCTCCGATCGCATATTCCCGATCTGATCTAGACCATCGTCTCGCGCCCGACTCATGGTCGTTGGATTACTAGATCCAACGGCTGAGAAGTCGTCTCCTTCCTCCGACCCTCTCTCTTTCCCATGATCTCCACCCCACGATGGCTCTGCCCCCTTTCTATTTCTGGCGCCACTCCAGTCACCATCTCCGCCCTCTAGCACCTCCACTTCGTAGCCCAAACCTCCCTTATCCTCACCAGCCTCCATGATCTCCATAAAGCCCGTCCTTGTCGCTCCACGACCTTCACAAACCTCGTCGCCCCATCACCCGCACCTCCACCTTCTCCCTTTAAATACTTCACCACCAGCCACTTTTCACCTCATCCGCCATAGCGAGAGGTGCCCTAGAGCTCTTAGCTTTCCATTAGTGGCAGAAATTGAGGGTGAAATCGAGCGACGATAGGACTCCACCTCCGGCGAGATCCACGGCAAAACTCCGCCGTGTCGCAGCTCCTCCGACGAGCTGCACAAGCTCGGGACGCTACCGACCCTTGAGCAAAGACCAGGAAGTTCCTCCCCGAGTTTCTGACCCCATGTAGACTCCTCCATCCTCCTCTTATCGTTCTTCTTCTTTCCTCGCATTTTTCTCTGAATTAATTCCGCTTCGCCTCGCATCTTCACGCTCCTCCGACTATCCACCGAGCTCCGCCTTGGAGCTCCCATCTTCGTGCACTACTCCATTCTCTCCGACAACACTTCGCACCTCCCTCCGACCATAGCTTTTCCGCCACGACGGAGGAGGACGAGCAGCCCCATTCTCTTCACCCTCCAGGCCTCACTGCACTCACACTCACCTCACGAGCACATTGCACATGTTTCCTTGCACAGACTAACCCTGAAGGTGCCTTCAACTTCATTGGCCGAAACTTCGCCGGAGCTCCACCCGAGCTTCAACGCCTCCGGCTTGAGAACCTCTCCAGCCACTTCTAGGACCTCTGGTAGCCTCCTGGCACTTCCACGACCAATCCGAGAAATCCAGGAGCCACCGGCAAGCTACATCGAGCACGAGGGAGGGCGGCGGAGCGACACCCTCTTCATCGGACCCCCACCAAGTCCGCCGCAGGAGGCGGCGGGCCGGAGGAACACGAAGCACAGCTATTGTCTGATCCCCTTAATTGGACGGTCCTGAGCGAGCCACGTCACCTGCATCCCGCCCCCGTTGGATCGGGGGGATCCAACGACCACAACTCTGCCACATCACCCGCGTCATCGAGATCCAGCAACCGTCCTATCTCGCAAGGATCTGACGACCATTGTCACGCCACGCCGACTTCATCGGCCACCGTTAGCTCATCTTGATCTGACGGTCCCTAGGTGCGCCACGACAGGAGCTCCGGCCGCCATTGGATACACCTTGATCCAGCAGCCTACATCGCGCCACGTTGCTATCTTCAAGCCTCTTCCCCGACCCTAGGCTCGGAGCACCCGAAGCTGATCTGAAGCAAGCCCAAACCTCAGTATCCATCCGAGCCTCTGCCCGAGCCTCCAACTCCGTCTGAACCTAGCCCCCTCATGCGTTCGTCGCGTGAGGGCTAGGTAAATTACACCGAGACCTCGAAACATTTCAGAAACTGCAAATTGGTCCCTGCCAGGCGTGTCAAGCGAGGAACGCGTGTCTTTGTGGGAATTTTGCATCTACACCCTCCGCATTATAGGTAATTTCATTTAAGTCCTTGTCAGCACATTTGATTTTAAATTTTATTTTCTGTATTTGCATTTTCCCCTCTTAATTTCTAAAAATTGCATGTTGTAGTGTAACTTGTCCTCTGTCTTGAGTGACACGTGTCTTATTTTTGTGAGTCATCTAGAATTTAATAATATTAAATTGGTGAAATTTTCTATATTTTGCCCACTATGTGCCTTTTAATTCATATTAAATTCCTTGTTGCTCCAAAAATCACCATAAAATCATATTAGACCTAGGATAAAATACTCTACACTGTGCCCAAAAATCATAGCATTTGCACGCATCACGAGGCCTAAATAAATCAAACTGTGATTTGCTTAATTGATTTTCAATAGATCCAATTCACATAGATTTTTAAGTTTATTAATTTTACTAGATTCATCATACTTAGATCTATCTAGGATAATTTTTACATCTAAAAATAATGTGTTTTGGTATTTATTAAAATTAAGTTTGCGAAAACTGCCTTGCATTCATAACTTATTCATATTAAATTCATACATAGTCTAAAAATTACAAAAAAAATATAGACACTTAGATTCGTAGCATTCCATTATCTAGCCAAGTTTTGTTAATTTTGGACTCCATTTGATCATCTTTCTAATTTAACTTTTAAAGTTGGCCTGAACGCAATCGTGCGGCTTTGATGGATGTCAGGTGTCAGATCTGGCAGTCCAGAACGTCGGGGACATGGGGCGCAGGTGGACGTCAGATCTGCCATCCAACAGCCTGACTCATGAGATTGCATATCTTCATGAAATTAGAACAAACAAATAAGGAGATAATTACAATGGAGATCTCATCTCTCCATGGAATAGAGAGGACGACCAGCAATTTCATATAGGACTTGGTAGCCGTCCACTTATTTCCAAGTGGGGGCAATCTCATGAAATCTCATGAGATTGCATATCTCCATGAAATTCTCTATTATTTATTCCAACAACTTTTGTTGTGATATATTCTTTAAATATAATTCATAATTAATCTTGAGATTATTGTAATCTTACCATTGGAAATTTGTGAATCACATTCACAACCCAAAATAAAATATAATCTACATCTTCAATTAATTATACAATGTGTATCCAATACACATCAATAATTAATTAACAAATATAAATTATAATTAACTCTCTCTAATACATTATAAATCATATTTATAATATATTATGAATAATTGGATATTTCTATCCACATTATTCTTTTCCACAATAATTAAATCACATTTAATTATATTGGATAATTTCCACATACATCAAGATAATTAAATCACATTTAATTATCAACCTTTCAATGCTCATATCTATGGAATTATTCTTGAACCCTCTCAAGAATAATGCGAATTCTCCGCAGATACTTGGAGATAAGGATAGGGCGATTGTATTGTTCCACGTATAGTGACTTAGATATTGAGATCACATCTCAAATCCAGATCTCATGGACCTCCCATAGATGCTTGATTAAATCAATACCGTAAACCTAATCTTATCATTGCATCTGAATCTCATTCAGATCAATGTCCAGTACATGGACTAAGATTAGGTCACTTCTCTGCTGAGAGGAGTCACTAAAATCCAAACCTGTTTCATCACTCCCTCGGAATGGAAGTGTCATGGTTATACAATCGTTTATGATCACATCACCCTCAGGTATTCCCAATACCTGTACATCCTGCATACTTGAAGACCTATGATCATCCTGAAGATATAGATCACATTTACACTGTCATCTTCAGGGTTTGATAACCAAGTTTCTCAATCTTGGTCTTTGGGATTTTGTATAGATCATATGCTTTCACAAAGCATATATCTTACCTTCAAATTTATGTCATGCTTCCAAAGCATGATGACCATGCATGGAATTTGATCAGTCCAAATACCTCATGAGTGAGCTCATGTCTTCCGGTTCACAAGTGAACCTGTATGATTCCTTTGAGAGATCGTATTACTCATATGTCCTTACAAGCACACTAGCTCGCCGGTGTATAAACCATGGTTAGGTCATCAACCTATTGGTCTGCCAAATGTACATACTCAGACATAGTAGCACATCTATCTCTGGTCAGAGGATACATGCCTATGTTGTGACAGTATTCAACATAGGTCTTTGGTTATCTCGATCTTGTTAAGTCAACCCACTGACTCAACTAATCTAATACCTCTGAATCAATTCCCATGCATAGGACCTGTATCAAGAGGTCGGTCAGATATCAGCCTAATGAGAAAGGATTTCCATCTCCTACTCAGGCTGGAGATCATCACTTAACAATCATTTGATGATGCTTGATGAGTCATCTATCTAACTCCTTAGATATTCATCCAAGCATCAGCCTCTATGATTCAATCAATGAATGAACAGCTGTATGATTATTAAGTTGGCCAGGGTGCATAACCCTTATTGTACAGGGGAATCTTATAGTGCATTCATTCATTCAATCTCAGAAAGGGAGTGAAAAACAATCAATAACTTTTATTGATAAATCAATTATTACAATAACATTTATTGCAGGAATGGTTCGCCTCGGGCTTACATTGCTAACAATCTCCCACTAACCCTCAGAACTATTCAGGAACAATCCTTAAACCCATACTCATTACATGCTGGTCGAAAACTTTCTATGTTAGAGGTTTGGTAAGAGGATCAGCAACGTTGTCGGCGGAGGCCACCTTGGTGATGATGATATCACCACACTTTTGAATCTCCCGAATGATATGGTATTTCCTTTCCACGTGCTTGCTCTTTTGATGCCATCTGGGTTCCTTCGCCTGGGCAATGGCTCCTGTGTTATCGTAGAGTAACGGGATGGGAGTATCAGAGGAAACTACGCCAAGCTCCAGGATGAACTTGCGCAACCACACCACCTCCTTTACAGCATCCGATGCGGCAATGTACTCGGCTTCTGTTGTTGAATCTGCTGTAGTGTCCTGCTTCTTGCTTCTCCAGCTCACAGCACCACCATTCATCAGGAATACAAACCCTGATGTCGACTTTCGATCATCAATATCCGATTGGAAGTCAGAATCTTTATATCCCAAGACTTGGAGATCACCATCTCCATAAACTAAGATGTAATCTTGCATCTGTCTTAGATATTTGAATATGTTCTTTACTGCATTACAGTGTTGCTCTCCATAGCAGGATTGGTAACGACTTACCACTCCCACTGCATGGCAGATATCTGGCCTAGTACACATCATGGCATACATTAAGCTTCCTACAGCAGATGCATAAGGGCATTCAGCCATGGCTTTCTTTTCCTCAACAGTTTGAGGAGCCATCCCTTTAGACAGATGGATACCATGTCTTAAGGGTAGGAATCCTTTCTTGGAACTATCCATACGGAATCGTTCAAGAATCTTCTTAATGTATCCATGTTGTGACAATACCAAAATCCTCTTTTCTCAGTTTCTGAACAACTTCAGACCTAAGATGTAAGAGGCTTCTCCAAGATCTTTCATCTCAAAGCTATGGGATAGCCAAATCTTCACACTGGTCATCATTCATGTATCATTCCCAATGATAAGGATGTCATCTACGTAAAGCACGATGAACACAATGGCTCTCCCACTAAGCTTCTTGTACACACAAGGTTCATCAGGATTCTGCACAAAATCATAACTCTTTATGGTTTCGTCAAATCTAATGTTCCATCTACGAGAAGCTTGTTTGAGCCCATAGATGGATTTCTTTAGCTTACATACTTTACCATCCTCAGTTATGAAGCCCTGGGGCTGCTCCATATAGATATCCTCCTCGAGGTATCCATTGAGGAAAGCCGTCTTGACGTCCATCTGCCAGATGTCGTAGTCAAGATATGCAGCTATAGCTAGCAGTGTCCTGATGGATTTAAGCATAGCTACAGGAGAGAATATCTCATCGTAGTCGATGCCTTCTCTCTATGTGTAGTCCTTGGCTACGAACCATGCCTTGAAAATCTCTACTTTCCCATCAGGTCCCCTCTTTCTCTTGAAGATCCATTTACACCCAATGGGTTTTACCCTTTAGGTGGATCCTCTAGGGTCCATACACCATTCTTATGCATGGAGTCAATTTCTGACTTCATTGCTAGCATCCATCTATCCATATCATGATCCACGAGTGCTTCATCGAATGGAGAAGGATCATTGTCAGTTTCACCTGACACATGGAATCCATACCTTTCAGGTGGTGCAACCACCCTCGAACTCCTTCGAAGAGGTATGGGTGTTTCATCTTTATTTATCTCTTCAGTTTCTGGCTCGGGAAGCTCAGAATCCTCAGGGGATTCAATGAGTTCCTTTACTTCATTTTTGTCTTGACCTTTAAGGAAATCATTCTCCAGAAATTTCACATCTCTAGAAACAAAAACCTTTTTGGTCTCAGGGTCATAGAGTTGGTATCCAATACCATCTCTAACATACCCAATGAAGTAACACTCACGAGAGAGAGATTCTAGCTTACTTGCGTCCACGTTTTTCGCATGGACCAAGCAACCCCAAACCCTCAAGTAATTAACACTAGGTTTGGTTCCATACCAGAGCTCATGAGGAGTCTTAGGCACAAATTTGCTAGGAATCTTATTCAGGATATATATTGCAGTCTCTACTACATATCCTCAGAAACTAAGTGGTAAATGTGCTTTGCTCATCATTGAACGGACCATATCCATGATGGTCCTGTTGCGTCTTTCAGTAAGACCATTAAGTTGAGGAGTTCCAGGAGGAGTGAGATTGGAGACAATTCCATTCTCTTTAAGATATTCCTTGAATTCATCTGAGAGGTACTCGCCACCTCGATCAGATCGAATCCGTTTAATCTTCCTGTCGGTTTGGTTCTCAACCAAAGCCTTGAATTTTTTGAACTTTTCAGGTTCCAGATTTATAACGTAATAGGAAGACAAACCCGTATCACGAATGGTCATCAATAAACATAAAATAATATCGATATCCATTTCGAGTCGCGGTACTAAAGGGACCACATACATCGGTATGTATTAGGAAAAATAATACCTTCGCATCTTGTAACCTTGTTACGGAAAGGCATCCTAGTCATTTTACCTTGAATGCAATGCTTGCAGGTATGCAAAGGTTGAACCTGTAGAAAATACAAAGGTCCATCCTTTATCATTCTATTGATCTTATCAACAGATAAATGTCAAAGACTTTGATGCCAAATCTCATTCGAAAGATTTTCATCCTCCCTGGATCTTTTAGGGTTTTTATTAGTGGTTGTAACATTCATAATACATTTATCAATGCACAATTCATAAAGTCCACCAGAAGTCAAAATACCATCCGCAATATATTTATCATAACGATTTATGACTAATTTATTACAGAATAGGAATGAATATCCACTTCTAACTAATTTAGATACATATATCAAATTCCTTCTGACTTCGGTTACTTAAAGACACTCTTTAAGTACTAGGACTCTACCACTAGATAATGATAGTCGACAGGTCCCGACGGCGACTGCTGCAACACTTGCATCAGATCCCATCTGGATGACTATCTCCCCTTCTTCCGGATTTCTAGTTTCTTGAAATAAATGCAACAAATTGCATACATGAACAGAAGTACCAGAATCAACAACCCAACTTCCTTCTCGTCCAATGAAAAAACTAGTTTCAATGATGAAAGTAGATTTCACACCTGCTGGGGCTTTACCTTTGTCGACCGACTTCAGGTATTCCGGGCAATTACGCCTCCAATGCCCCGACTTCTTGCAGTAGTGACAGATGTTGGTTTTCTTCGACGCTATAAGAGTGGATGCATTGGAAGATGAGCCAACGCCTTGACCCTTCTTCTTTCTCTTCTGAGCCGGGCCCTTTCGAGAATCTTGTTTCCGACTGCGCTTCCCTCTGACCAGTGCAACCATTGCACTTCCAATGGGACCATCTTTCTTCATTATATCTTCTGCAGACTTTAATGCAGCAAGAAGTACAGCATTATTCAAGTCCAACTTGTTCATGTGGAATGAAACCACAAAATTATTGAAATACTTGGGCAAAGACAGCAGAATGAAGTCAACTTGCATTTCTGCATCCATATTTGCCCCAAGGGTCTCCAGCTCAGACAAGTACCCAAGCATTTTGAGTACATGTTCTCGGACTGAAGTTCCTTCCCGCATCTTGCAGCGAATGATGTCTTTCCTAATGTTGTAGCGTTGGGTACGGTTAATGTCACCAAACATATCTTACAGATTCTGCATTATTTCCTGGCATGTGCTCATCTCCACATGTTGCTTCTTAAGAACATTGGAGAGAGAACCCAGGATATAGCATCTAGCCAAGACATGATCTTCATCATACTTGTCATTGTACGCCTTTTCTTCCTTCGATTTAGGGCTTTCATGCTTGTCTTCTGTGAGCACATAGCTTATGCGCTCAGCCGAGAGAACAAGCTTCAAATTACGGATCCAATCCGAGTAATTCGGTCCGGTCAACTGGTTGACCTCCAGAAGCCTGCTTAGTGGGTTCATGGACTTCATTTTCTGAAATTAAGAATGCACTATATTAGAACATATAATCATATATTCAAATTTATGATATTTGATTAAGGCATTTTAAATCAAATTATTCTTGCATTGTCAACTTTGAATGTTCATTCCCTAATAACTTTCAAAGCAAGAGATATACTTACCGCTATATCTCTAGCAAGAATTGGGATCTCCTCTTTATCTTTGTCACATCCCAATAATATGAGAATCTGCGACTCCAATAAAGAGAAAGTGGGAACACATTCCGCCTTGCAAGTCCAACTTGCATTTCCCAATTCGATCTTTAACACCCGGGCCCACCACC
The DNA here is from genome assembly GCA_037367405.1 of Ottelia alismoides. Classification (NCBI taxonomy): domain Eukaryota; kingdom Viridiplantae; phylum Streptophyta; class Magnoliopsida; order Alismatales; family Hydrocharitaceae; genus Ottelia; species Ottelia alismoides. The sequence continues at coordinate 24,044 of JAZKJV010009244.1, forward strand.
TCTAAGGTGATGTTGACCCGTCGTTAATTGAACCAACCGTCAACAGGAATAGTACTCGCTATACGCAATCCAATATCGCCCCAATAATATGAGGATCTGATATTGGGGTCACTACGCATACGACCTTACTCTTTCGCGAAGCAAAGAGCCCAATCCAGATGCGCTTGCACATAGGAGCTGTCACTTCGTACAAGCGTCCCCTATATGCAATCCCTGGCGACGGAAACCCTTCGCCTTGACAAGAGACCATGGATGTCACTTGTGTGATCCTCCACCTCTTATTCAAATTTTAATCAATTATCATGAATCATACTCATATAATTAATTCTTCCAAGGGAAATAATGACTCTTCATAATAGAGTGTTTCAATTGGACATAATTAATTCAATCATATTAAATTAATTATCAATCCAATTCAATCAACAAACTTGATTGTTTTTACTTGAATATATATATGGTATTTTCTCAAAGTACGTACTAATTCGAATTTTAATAATTAGAAAAATACATCATGATCTCTTAGGCATCTTTCGTTCTCTACCCGCTGTCATGGCCAGTACTGACGGGAGTGGGATACACCGTAACCGGTACGACCCGCTACCCCAGCGATCTCCGACTAGACACCATATCCACCTTGAGAAAAATAATGCTGAGTCAATCAATTTGTACTTGAGATGATCATCGGTTCTTCAACCGAAATTATACCATATAGTAATAATCAAAACAGTTTTGATTATAAGGAAATTTGCTAGACAAATTCCCAATCGTATTCAAGCAAGGAGTTTGATGATTGTGCTTCCAATTATGATCTAGATCAAATCTAATCAATTTGATGGTTGAGGCCAAGTCAATTAAGGAAATAATCATCATTCAATATTTCTCAAATATTTTCCATAATTATTTCATGAAATTAACAATTAATTTTACTAATTGACAATCACATGTTTCTTGATTAGGAATGTAATTTTAGCAGTGACCCCTACTTATTAAAATTAATATATCTCAATCAATTTAAATCCAAATTAGACAAAATCAATTTTAAAAGATTGCTAATTTTATTAGGACAGAACCTAAGTGACATTTCACGCATTTCGAGATAGATCAAAACAGTAATTAACTCATTAATCATGTTAAGATTCGCAGTTCCCGCAACAGTGACTACATGTTCATTGTAACAACCATATCTTGAGCAAACGGAATCTAAATTACGTAAACTCAGATCTATGGTTTCCTTATTTAATGGGGAACAAAATCCAAGTGATTAATTCGTGTTTAAACATTTTAAACAGGGCCGAATTTATTCACTAAACAAATGTGCGAAAATCAAATGCAATAAAACTTTCGCGACCTTAACGAACCCAAGTCATCCTAGGTTTGCGGATCGTATCCAAAACCTTCAACCTGCCTCTGATACCACTTGAAGGATATGGTTTAATCCTCAAGCGCATCACGGAAGCATGAGCGTCGTATCGAATACGACGAAGAATGACTACTCGCACTAGTTGTTCTGTGCAGCGAAATTTAAAAAAAATTCATGCGATGAAACCACATGATCCAAGAACGATTCTCGGATCGTTTCATCTAGAACCACAACCAGTATAAGGGAATACCTCTTGAAGCGTGGTTGATCGAGTCTCTACGAAAAGAGACCTCTTGTCTCAAGTCCGATCGTCAGAGAAGATGCTTGCGAGCGCAGGGATGAACCGCGTGATCCTCGCAATCCAACAAGATGATCCAAGTACGGTGAACTCCTGATCTCGTCGTACGAGGTCAAACACCTTCTTCGTGAGCGCAACACTCCAAAGAAGATGGAGAATCGAAGAACGTCGAGACGGTGGCGCGGTGGCGAGGGCGACGATGGCCTTCTCCTCTAGGGTTTGGTGGACGGCCATCAAGGAGAGAGGGGAGAGAGGTTGACGTGTAGAATAAGAGAGAGATGTTCTTCAAAAGCATAACCTAGGGAGCATGGTATGCCTCACTATTTATATGGTTTTGGGATCCATGGATCTCAATCCATGGGACACATAAAATCAATGGATGAGATTGATTTATGTTTAATCCAATGGTCAAGATTGTTATTGGTAAAAGCCAACAACTAATGATCTAATTTAGATCAAATATATTTGATAAATCAAATACAATTCAATCCTAAATTAGAACAAATAAATAAGGAGATAATTACCATGGAAATCTCATCCCCCCATGGAACAGAGTGGACGGCCACCAATTCCATATAGGACTTGGTAGCCGTCCACTTATTTCCAAGTGGGGGCAATCTCATGAAATCTCATGAGATTGCATATTTTCATGAAATTCTCCATTATTTATTCCAACAACTTTTGTTGTGATATATTCTTCAAATATAATTCAAAATTAATTTTGAGAATATTGCAATCTTACCATTGGAAATTTGTGAATCACATTCACAACCCAAAACAAAATATAATTTACATCTTCAATTAATTATACAATGTGTATGCAATACACATCAATAATTAATTAACAAATATACATTATAATTAGCTCTCTCTAATACATTATAAATCATATTTATAATATATTATGAATAATTGGATATTGTTATCCACATTATTCTTATCCACAATAATTAAATCACATTTAATTATATTGGATAACTTCCACATACATCAAGATAATTAAATCACATTTAATTATAAACTTTTCAATGCTCAGATCTATGGAATTATTCTTGAACCCTTTCAAGAATATGTGATTTCTCCGCAGATACTTGGAGATAAGGACAGGGCGATTGTATTGTTCCACGTACAGTTACTTGGATATTGAGATCACATCTCAAATCCAAATCTCATGGACCTCCCATAGATGCTTGATTAAATCAAGACCGTAAACCTAATCTTCTCATTGCACCTGAATCTCATTCAGATCAATGTCCAGTACATGGAGTAAGATTAGGTCACTTCTCTACTGAGAGGAGTCACTAAAATCCAAACCTTTTTCATCACTCCCTCGGAATGGAAGTGTCATGGTTATACAATCGTTTATGATCACATCACCGTCAGGTATTCCTAATACTTGTACATCCTGCATACTGGAAGACCTATGATCATCCTGAAGATATAGATCACTTTTACACTGTCATCTTCAGGGTTTGATCACCAAGTTTCTCAATCTTGGTCTTTGGGATTTTGTATAGATCATATGCTTTCACAAAGCATATATTTTACCTTCAAATTCATGTCATGCTTCCAAAGTATGACGACCATGAATGAAATTTGATCAGTCCCAATACCTCATGAGTGAGCTCATGTCTCTCGGTTCACAAGTGAACCTATATGATTCCTTTGAGAGATCGTATTACTCTTATGTCCTTACATGCACACCAACTCGCCGGTGTATAGACCTTGGTTAGGTCATCAACCTATTGGTCTGCCAAATGTACATACTCAGACATATAGTAACACATCTGTCTCTGGTCAGAGGATGCATGCCTATGCTATGACAGTATTCAACATAGGTCTTTGGTTATCTTGATCTCGTTAAGTCAACCCATTGACTCAACTAATCTGGCACCTCCGAATCACTATTCCCATGCAGAGGACCTGCATCAAGAGGTCGGTCAGATATCAGCCTAATGAGAAAGGATTTCCATCTCCTACTCAGGCCGGAGATCATCACTTAACAATCATTTGATGATGCTTGATGAGTCCTCTATCTAACTCCTTAGATATTCATCCAAGCATCAGCCTCTATGATTCAATCAATGAATTAACAGCTGCGTGATTATTAAATTGGCCATGGTACATAACCCTTATTGTACAGAGGGATCTTATAGTGCATTCATTCATTCAATCTCAGAAAGGGAGTGAAAAAACAATCAATAACTTTTACTGATAAATCATTTATTACAATAACATTTATTGTAGGAATGGTTCGCCTCGGGCTCACATTGCTAACAAGGACAGCATCGCCCCAGAAAGAATGAGGAGCATGACTCTGTATGAGAAGCATCCAGGTGACATCAAGTAAATGACGATGTTTCCTTTCTGCAACTCCATTTTGTTGGGAAGTATAGACACAAGATGTTTGGTGGATAATCCCTTATGTTGAAAAGTAATTTGAGAGAGTAGGAGTACAAAATTCCAAGGCATTATCACTTCTCACAATCTTAACAGATTTAGAAAAGACATTATGAACTTCATTTATGAAATTTATGATAATATTCCTAGCTTCAGATTTATTCTTTAACAAAAAAAACCCAAGAACAGACGCGGTCTAAGACCATTTATAGTAACAACACCAACAAGAGGAGGTTGATCCAGTCTGTAGAGTCCCCGCTGCTCACGGCCACATCCAATCACCATGCCCGTGAGTATGTCTTGAAACACAAGAGATGATGGGTCAAAGATGGCACGGTAGTGCATATCCTTAGTAATCTGACTAATGGAAAGTAAATTCAGATGAAAGTCAGGAGCATATAAAACATTCTGAAGACGAATGGATGGCATCAAATGCTCCTCCCCCTATCCTGTAATTGGTAGGTGGTCACCATTGGCAATAACAACCCTTCTACCAGGTGGTATGGTCCTGTAGGACCTCAACTGTGCTTTGTCTCCACAAAGATGATGAGAAGCACCAGAGTCCATAATCCACTCTGTCACATTTGCACCATTACTACCAGTGAAAGTATAAGTGATACCTGAGGAGCTCGAAGAGGCTTTGGCTGCGGCAACTGTGTCTGTAGCAGTGGTTCCTGCAGGAGTCATAATCTCTCGAATATGAGAGACTATATCATCCAGACGAGGATCTGCTTATGAAGTAAGAGTATCTGAAGGCTCAATATATTCAGCCACATGACCAGAAACGAGATATCCATGCTTCTGGTAGCATGTATCCTCTGCATGTCCCGATCGACGGTAAAAGGTGCAAGGACCATGTGGATGTCGATAGCCTCTGCCACGAGGAGTGCGTCCTCTAGACTGAGTCACCACTCCTCGACCACGAGAAATGACCATAGCCGACGAGGGCTGAGGAGTGACTGTAGGAGGCATGATAATCCGGCTGAGTCGGCTATAGGCCTCCTCCATGGGAGGTATGGTAGCTCCAGTGAGAAGTTGAGTACGTGCTGCATCATACTCTGTATCAAGGTCGGCCATGAAAACTCCGACCATCGTGGAGTTCCTATATGCCTTTTGCTGCTCAAGAGATGTCGTAATAGGCATAAAGTTACGTAGCTTCTCAAACATGCCTCGAGTGAACTGTAGTACACATGCGGAGGACGACCATTCTGCTTGGCCTTGTAGATGTGAGATTGTAGCTGAAGAAGAATATTGGCCTCATTCTTCGCATTAGTATAGATGGAAGCCAAATTGTCCCACATCGCCTTGGCGGTAGGCTGGTTCAGAATATCATTGGCTATCTCTGTGGTGAGTGTCCAACATAGCCAAACACGTGCATACACATCATCTTGCTTCCAAGAAGCATTTGCCCCAGTCCGGGATATGTCAGTATGTGCTCCTTATTGTTGCACTGCATGAGGGTGAGAAACTGCATGGACCACAACTCATAGTTTGTCCCATCCATCACAGCGATGGGAGACAAACCCTTGAATGTTTCGGATGGGAAAAATGTCACCCTCGTTCTCTGAAATAATGATAGTCGAATAACGAAACTCGACTAGGGAGTAGATTGATTGAAACGACTCTACATGATCATACGGAGGATTGGTTGTATGTGTAGCCTTGTACAACAATCCTCATCAATCTTCTCTGCTTGCTAGGACCAGAAAACATGATTTATAGGTCTGAAATCACGATTTCCGGTCAAAATCAGACCACAGAACGACGTGCAGAGAAGCATAGAGACACATGGGAGGGCCTACGGCAGCCTAGGCGGTCAAAAGGTGGGGCTGGGGTGACAGCCTGGGGGTAGTGCGAACAGCACCGGGGGTCGGCGTAGCAGCCCTGGGGCATGTACTGCATGTACCAAGGCCGTGCGGCGGCCCTGGAGGCTGTGTGGTGGCCCTGGAGGTCGTGCAGCGTCGGACTGCGACCTTAGGGGTCGTCCTGGAGTCCTGAGCTATGGATCGCGAGGCCGGGCGGCGACCCTGTGGTTCCGTCGTAGGGAGGGGCGACGAAGGAGAGGGGGGCGTGCATGTAGGGCTAGGGTTTGGTGGGGTAGGAGAACTCTGGTCTAGGACCGTTGCTCTGATACTATGTTGAGGGAATAAAAATTCATATCATTATGAGAGGCCCTAGGGTTCTCTTATATAAGAGAGGAACCTATAGGGCAAATTACAATAAAAAGGAAAAAGAAAACTAAATAAGAAAACAATGATAAATATATCTAATATGTCAACATTGCTCCATAACAAATTCAAGTTGATTCGGATTATTACATCGTATAAATAGACCCGATACATTTTTTTTGAATCAAAAAAGGGGGAAACATGATATGATGTTCGCCCCAAATCTATTTAAAAACAACGAAAGTTACAAGAAGACTTATAGTAGCCAGGTTTCAAGAAGAGTCTTGGAATGAAAATTTACATTATTACAGTAAAAACGCTGTAAAGAAAAGAGTGCACCGTTTCTATGCTAACCAAATTTCCTATAAAGTTGTGAAAGGGCTCATAATATCCTCTATGAGCATTGTTTAGTCTGCAAAAGCATGCGTGTAGGGCTATGGTTTGGTGAGGTAGGAGAACTTCGATCTAGGACCGTCGCTCTGATACCATGTTGATCGAAAAAGAATTTATATCATTGTGAGAGGCCTTAGGGTTCTCTTATATAGGAGAGGAACCTATTGGGCAAACTACAATAAGAAGGAAAAAGAAAAAGTAAATAAGAAAACAATGATAAATATAACTAATATCTCAACATTACTCCATAACAAATTCAAGTTGATTCGGATTATTACATCGTATAAATAGACTTGATACATATATTTTTTTGAATAAAAAAGGGGGAAACACACTATGATGTTCACCCAAATCTATTTAAAAACAACAAAAGTTACAAGAAGACTTATAGTAGCCAGGATTCAAGAAGAGTCTTGGAAAAATTTACATTATCGTAGTAAAAATGCTGTAAAAAAAGAGTGCATCGTTTCTATGCTAACCAAATTGCCTATAAAGTTGTGAAAGGGCTCATAATATCCTCTCTTGAGCATTGTTTAGCCTGCAAAAGCGAGTCCCAAAAAAGATTCAGGTACTGTAAATTCAACCACTCAATGACTCAATATTTAGTTCCGACCAAGTAGCAGATGTCTTCATACAGTGGAAGAAGATGTGTTCAACCGTCTCAACTTGTGTCTCGCAAGGGGGACATCTATTGGAGACATCTGGGAAAAGTCTTGCACATCAGTCCCTAGTCATAATGCGCCTCCTTCGTAGCAACCACATGAGAAAATCGACTCCATTCAGCATCTTTAACTCCCATATAAAGTTACAGTCACGAACTAAAGCATCCATCCTCGGCTGTGGTGGTTTGCTGATGGCTTTATAGGCATGATTTACTGAGAATGAATTACTCTTCCACACCAAATGGTCCGGACCCTTAATCGATCTATCAATTTGCTTGATGGATTTCAGAAGGATAAGGAAATCCTCTAATTGCTGATCAGAGAATTCTGTCAAGAATGAGGGCATCCAGTAGCCATCTAGCCAACATTCGAATACCTGCACGTCTCGATCGACAATCAAAGCAAAAAGGCGGGGGAAACTGCAGGAGAAGGTTCCTTGACCTGACTAGCTATCGAGCTAGAAGGAAAAAGATTTACCATCACCCAACCCTAGATGAAAGAGCTCCTGAAAGCGCGACATTACTGAGCTAATCCCCTTCCACAAGGTTGAATGGTGAAACTATGGAGGCTGAGTCATAGTGTCCCTGACCCCAATATTATAGATGCTACGGATGAGGCTGCGACATAGGTCTTCACTTTTCCCCAAAGCATAGTAACCATTTTAGTAGGAGAGCCTCATTCATGGTTTCCATAAGAGATATCCCAAGCCGTTCTTACCTTTTTTGGCATAGTAACTGTCTCTCAATCAACTAGATGCACCCCGAACCATTCTGACCAAACTTGCCCAAGAGGAATGTCTTCATGATCATCTCCAACCTTCTCATGATGCCAACGAGGAGAAGACGAGATGACATAAAGAACACATGAGTAATTGATTGAACAACCTTCACAAGTACTAGCTACCCCCACATGATAGAATAGCCGCCTTCCACCCTGAAAGTCTCTTCTCCATCTTCTCAATGATAGGATGCCAATCAGATATCTTAAGTCTACCTACTATTAGAGGGAGACCAAGGTAGTTAATGGGGAGAGAACCACGTTTTGTGCCCAACGCCTTGTAACAAGCATGTGCATCAAGATCTGAAAGTCCAAAGGAAATAGCCATAGATTTTCCACGATTCAAAATAAGCCCGAACAACTCTCCAAAAATTTCCATTGTTGCCACTATTCCCTTAGCCTCCTCTGTGCTGCCTTCGATAAAAAATGTTGTAGTATGCATACTGCATATCCTCAGTGGTATATTCAACCATGCAAGATAGGACATCAGCTGTAATAACAAAGAGCATAGGAGCAAGTAGGCAGCCCTGTCTCACCCCCTGTTGTAGCTGGAAATAACCACCCTCAGGACAACCGTTTACCAGAATCAAATAGGAAGTTTTTTTAACAACGCTTCATCCTGGGGATCCAAGTAGAGTGGAAACCCGTCTTGCCATCGCCATCTAAAGGAAACACCAATCCACCATGTCATAAGCTTTAGTAAAATCCACATTCCAAAGAACGCCCTTCGATTTCCTTCTTTTCCAACCTACTATAATCTCAGTTTCTATTACCAAACTATCCTCCATCTTCCTCCCTACGATGAAGGCTGATTGGAGTGGTGAGATGAGGTAATCCAGAACTCTGTTCAACCTAATTGCTAAAACCTTTTCCACTATTTAGATAAATAGCATTAGAGAGAGCATTCGGTCGGAAGTCGTTTATTCTCTCATAGACCTCCTCATTGGGTAAAATGAAAGTGCTTTGTTTAGCCTATCAAACCCAACATTTCCTCTACTAAACTCCTCCACAACCTCCACCACTTCACTTCCTACCACTATCCAGAACTCACGAAAGAAGATTGGGAACTCATCGGGTTTAGGTGTGTCGCGACCTCCTCCCGAGGACCTTAGGTTACCCGTCAAACACGTCATTCGCCTACTTAACTAGCTTAGAGTTAATCCGTTGTTATGAAAACCTGGGAAGATTTTTTGCTTTTTAAACATGACAATCACATGATTTATTTAAGCTAAAAAGCAACCACAAGAAAACTAAAAGCGGAAGTAAGTAATACACCAGAACTGAATAACAAGGATATCCATTCATTTTCATTTCATTCATATAACATGTTGAAGTTCCACAACATTCAATATACATATATATATATCCCAAAAGTGAGGATACAGAGGAGAACACAACCAATAATTGTACAATGAACTCCAAAAGGTATACCTGCTCTGAAAGTACATCCTCCAAAAAGAAACGACTGCAGCACCAACTACACCGGCTACTCGGTCGCCGGACCCTTGCCTGCCACAAGTAGAAGGGGACAAGCAAGTATCTGTCACAAAATTATCAAGTACAAATTCTATACAGTTCTACTAAGGAAAGTGGTAAGAAAAGACTAGAACAACTAGAAAAACAGTAAGGTAACTGTAGTGGACAAAAGAAGAACTAGCAAGTAAAAGTGGGTTAATTGATTCTTTTTAAGTTATTTACTTGCTTTTGGAAACTAACAAGAACACACTCGCTCACTACCACACCGTGTCTCCCTCGATCAATGGAACTAACCACACGACAACTCAAGTCTAGAAGTAAGTCTGTGGTCTTGGTCCGGTTAGGACCTCGATATCCGGGTAGGACCTCAAAGTCCAGGTTGAACCTCACACTATGACTCTGAGGTATGATGTACGCCTCAGGGTTGGGGTGCCTCCGTAGGCATGCGATGGTGTCTTGCATCCTAACTAAGTTCCCAACACTCCTTCTAGCTTGTTCTCTCAACTCTCATTGATCCTCAATCGACACGTGTGATTGCTCGCTCACGAAGGTGTACAAGATGAAACGTACTCACAACTCTCTCAACACCCAACCCTCGTTAGTCTCTACTAACGGTACTATCGTCACTAGTCTCCTAGCAGAAAAGTCATCCGTTTTTTATCCCATCACGAGGTCACAAGCCTGGTGGAAAGGTAAATAGAACCTCAGTATCTACTAACCACTACCCCGTCACCAAGTCACAAGCCTGGCGGAAAGGTAATTAAATCCTCAGTGTTTACTAACCATTATCCCATCACCAAGACACCAGCCTGACGGAAAGGTAATTAAACAGGTCATCAATGTTTAATGGAGAAACTTTACTGGGTAATTGGTGAACTGTCACATGTCTATCGATCACTACCCCATCACCAAGTCACAAGCCTGGCGGAAAGGTAATAATTTCAGCGGTGAGGAAACCCCCGAAGAGATTCGTCTGCCTCGCCAATCCCAGTGGAAGTGTGGTCCAAGGGAAAGGCAGTGGTAGTATGACTACTACGCCACTAGAGACAGGAAAGAGAAGAGGTAAGCCTGCCGGACCCGACTTCCTCTCTCGTTGCTCAACTCCCGGAGGAGAAGAGCTAAGTAAAACCAGACGAGCTCGTAACTAACTGCGGAGAGCCCCCAACCTAGGCTCTCTAAGTAAAACCAACGTGTCAGCGGAATAGTCTAGACAACTCGTGGATCCCAACGAAGCCTAAAAACCGAGCCGGCTCGAAGAAAACACGTGAAAAAGACTGGGATCCGAGACCCATGCTCTCAGTGTCCGCTACCCAAGCCTGAGCGACCTCATCTCCTGCTCAGGTGAGGGTCACCGCGTCCTCGCACAGTCAGAGTATAAACCTCCATGACTGACCATATGTGACACCACCATTTCTTTTATTTTTCATGTTCCACTCTATGTGTCTACGATTTCTGTGACTTATGGCACATCTACAAATTCTCGGTCCTAGACCCAAACTTATTCTATAAGAACCTCAACTAATCCAAGGTCAGGGATACAGACCTGTTATTAGTCTTTCTCTCATCTCTTACTGATGAACATCTTATCCTGGATCATTGACTACCAGATTTGTCACATCTTTCTTTCCTATATTCCCCAAGATTTACATACATACAAGATCTGGCTATTTAGAGATTTCAAGGTCTTAAGGTATCAGAAGTCAAATCACAGTTTGGAGGAGTTAGACTCCTTAGTTGACTTAGGGTCAGATGATAAGTCCCATATACAGTCTTATTTTCATATGTGAATTTTCCTATTATATCACAGTCCATAGTTCACACAAACATCCCACTAAACTCTTTCTATTTATCAATGTAAGGGAGGGGCTTAAAGTGTTTATCATGGACTTAAGTAAGGAACAACTCTAGGTTGTTACAAGGGTGATTACACTCCCAAGTTCAACATATAATTCAGCCACAATTTCATGTGAATACACAACCAAATGGGTAAAGCTTATCCTCGGTGTGTTCTAAATTCTAACATTTAATATCAAGGGATTCTAGTCCATATTTATAGTCATCAAACAAGACTAAGTCACAACTCATATATGGCCTGAAGAGGGTTCTACATAATCAAATTCATTTACATGTCAACATTAGAATTTGCATGTGTGCACAGCTATATGTTCAGCAGTTCAAGCACCTATAAATTCTCAAGTTTCTCACACCATCTTATGGGTTCACTATCCATGATTTAAGCATCATAATACTTTTAGAGTTCAGCATTTTAAGGGTCTTTACATGTCTCAAAACATACAACATTCATTAACTACATCATGTGTGTAGTGTATAGTATGACAGAAAACACTTCACAGTTCAAGGCCCAGATCCCCTCAATTCCTCAAGCATTTTTAGGGCTTCAAAATCACAACATCAACCATCATTAATCCATATTTAAGTGACAACAATCTTGTGGCTAAAACATACTCAAAATCCCAACATTTAACAAGAAAAACATCAAGTAAAACTGAATGTTCTCTGTGAACTATCAGTCCAAACCATCCAATTAAGTAACTCAAAGGTCATCTCCTCTATGAGGTCAAGTCACCATGTGATCACCCTTGATCAATATGATGAGAACTCAAGGATGTGGGGCCTTAAAAACACAAGGAAAGCATGTTAAAGAATAAAACATGCACAGAGGCTGACTGAATTTTGCATACAGCAGTCCATAATTTAGCAACCAAATCATGCTCAAAAACACTTCTAAACTCGAATCAAAAGCATGGATGGAATGATAATATATTCACCATTAATCCAGTAATAAAGTCACAAAGATTTCCCCTTGGATCATCCCATCATCATGCATAAAATTACATTCAAAGGATGAGATCACAGAATCTAAAACTTGCTGAATGAAATGTAACAGCAGTTAAAACATTCTCAAATCACCTTCAAATTCACATCTAAGCCATGAATTAAAGACCAATAGTATGTGGACAAGATCAACAAGCAAGGATACTCGAAAATGGCCTTTATATCATACAAAAATCATGCAACAACACATGCAAAACACAAGAACACATATCTGAAATTTGTTGCAGGTCCATATGAACAGAAGCCATAAACCCCCAAAATCATCATATAAATTCGAATTTTTCACATGGATCTAAAACCAACATGACGAAGGGTCTAACAGCAACCAAATGCCACCTAAAAAGCTCAAGAAATCCTCCCAAATCAAGCCAAGAACTCGGATTTCTCATGCAAAATCTGATTCTGGAAATTCCCAAAAATCATTCATCAAACCACTCCAAATAACAAAACAACATCCAACAAGAATCACAATCAAATCCTTGATATAGCAGCTCAACACTAGGCTCATAGAGTGCAGAAAATTCTATCTTAATGGCAGCAATGAGGGGTATGATTTGTACCTCAAACTCAAGCTTCAAGAGCTTGAGGAAGAACACTCCAAGAACAAGTGTAGAACAATCCACAACTTAAGCTTCAAGGCTTGATTTCTCCTCTTCTTTGGCCTTTGATCTTACATGCAACACTTGATCCACATTCCTCTCTTCCACAGCTTTGATTTGAGCTATTGAGCTTCAAATTTGGTGGAGAAAAGAGGTGGTAATCTTAGAAAGAAGGTAGAGGAACATGGAGGTTTTGGCCAAGGATGAGCTCCAAGCTCTCAAGGAGAAGAAGCAAAGAGGAGGGGAAGCTTATGGACAAAATTAGAAGGGGGTAGGAATATATAGTTTTGGGCAAATTGCAACATAAACCCATACAAGTCTTCTAATTTACACATAAGGCCTACCTATGAATAGTAATCACATTACTTTAGCCACTTAATCACATCTAGCCACAATTTCACAATTAGCCACTAATGGCATCTCAATTTCTCATACTTAATCACAATTAAATTCTCAACATTCAAAGCCCAATCAAGTTCACTAATAATTCATCATCTTGGACTTAATTGGTCCTTAAAATTTAGGGCTGCTACAATCATAAAAACCTCAAAGAGAGTCTCGTCCTCGAGACTCCACTTCTAAGTCGGATTTGTCGATCTGCCATAAAAACCTCAAAATGTTTTTAACCCATAAAAACCTCAAATAAGGTTTTTACCCAGAAAGTGAAATGATTTGCCAAATAGAGAACTGATAAACTAAACTGCGAAAGTACCTGAGAAGAGTCGAGGGTATCTCTCGCGCATCGCTGCTTCGGTCTCTCATGTTGCCTCCTCAACACCTTGTCGGTTCCATAGGATATTGACCAAAGGAATCTCCTTGTTCCGAAGCCTCCTGACCGCAAAATCAAGTATCTGCACTGGCTCCTCCTCGTACGTCAACTCTGCCTCTATGTCAAGGCTCTCATAGCTGATGATGTGCTGTGGATAGTGCACGTACTTCCTCAAGTTCGACACATAGAATACGTCATGAATGGCCGCCAAACGTGGGGGAAGTGCCAGTCTGTATGCAACTTTCCCAACACGTGAAAGTATCTCGAATGGCCCAACAATGCGTGGCGCCAGCTTGCCACGAACTCAAAACCATTGTATCCCTTCATGGGCGATACACGTAGAAACACAAAGTCTCCAGCCTGAAATTCTAAGTGTCGGCGTCGTCGATCTGCGTAGCTCTTCTGGCGACTCTGTGCCGTCAAGAGATTCCTCCTCACCAAGTCAACAACCCTCGTAGTCTCCTCCAAGAGATCCACGGTATACAATGCATGATCGCCTACCTCGCGCCAACTGATTGGCGTAAGGCATCTCCACCTGTTAAGAGCCTCGAATGGTGCCATACCGATGCTCGAATGATGGTTATTGTTGTAAGTGAACTCAACAAGAGGTAAATGATCCTTCCAGCATCCCTTCCACTCTAGAGAACAGGCGCGTAAAAGATCCTCCAAGGTCTGTATCGTACACTCACTCTGTCCGTCCGTCTGAGGATGATACGATGAACTCATCTTCAGCTCGATCTGTAATGCTGACATGAACTGCTGCCAGTAATGGGAAGTGAACCTCGAGTCTCTGTCAGACACTACCTCTCGGGGTATGCCATGTAACTTCACAATGTGTTGTATGTACAATCTGGCCAACTGAGAAGGTGTATAAGTCATGCTTACAGGAATAAAATGAGCTGACTTCGTCAACCTATCAACAATGACCCAAATGGATCGTGGCCTCCGGGTGTCCTTGGCAATCCCGTAACAAAGTCCATCTAAATGCTCTCCCACTTCCACTCAGGAATGGGGAGAGGCTGCAGTAAACCAGGTGGTCGTCTGTGCTCTGCCTTCACCATCTGGCAAGTCAAACACCTACTGACATGCCCAGCTACGTCCCTCTTCATCCCGTCCCACCATAAATGTCTGCGAAGATCGTGGTACATCTTCGTACTGCCGGGATGAAAGGAAAGATGCGAACAATGCGTCTCGTCAAGTGTGTCTCTTCATAGCTGCTCATTGTTAGGAACTACTACCCAACCTGCCTTCCACAGAATCGACTCTGAGACAACAAAGTCATCAAACTCATCCTTCACTGCCCGCATGTATCTGTCGCGAATCCACGGGTCTGTCTGCTGACCTGCCACTATACGGTCCCAAAGACTGTTGTACCTCGGAGGTAAGGAAATGGGGAGAAGACGTACTGTCCTGCGGATGCCAAGCCGTCAGTGCTGCAAGTAAGTCCCAAGTGTATAGCCAATTCATCGTACCCTCCGTGTGCGCTCTCCTGCTGAGGGCGTCTGCAACTACGTTTCCCTTACTGGGATGGTAAGAGATCGTGCAATCGTAGTCCTTCAGCAGCTGTAACCATCTGCGTCGTCTCATGTTCAGCTCCTTCTAATCAAATATGTACTTCAGACTCTTATGGTCTGTGAAGAGCTCAAAGTTAACCCCGTACAAGTAGTGATGCCAGGTCCTCAGAGCGAAGACCACTGCCGCCAACTCAAGATCATGCGTGGGGTAATTCCGCTCATGCGGTCTCAACTGTCTCGAAGCATAGGCAATCACATGCCCCCTCTGCATCAACACTGCTCCCAAACCATCACCTGACGCGTCTGTGTAAACCGCGTAGTCCTGTGTACCTGACAGTAGAGCAAGAATCGGAGCTGTAGTAAGTCTCTCCTTCAGTGTCCTGAAGGCCTACTCGCACGAACTATCCCAAACAAAAGGTACTCCCTTCTGCGTCAAACGCGTCAAGGGTAGTACGATCCGCGAAAAGATGCTGACAAAGCGTCTGTAATAGCCTGCCAACCCAAGAAAACTACGGATCTGTGTCACTGTCTTGGCTGCTCCCAAGACATCACTGCATCTATCTTCATAGGGTCCACTGCGACTCCTGCTCCTAAGATGACATGTCCCAAGAACGAGACCTGAGGTAGCCAAAACTCACACTTACTCAACTTGGCATACAACCTATGCTCTCTCAAGGTACCAAGCACTGCTCTCAAGTCGTTGTCATGGTCCCATTCATTCTTCGAGAAAACCAACACGTCATCTATGAACACCACAACAAACTTGTCCAAGTAAGGACGGAATACTCTGTTCATCATGTTCATGAATGCCGTGGGGGCATTCGCCAGTCCGAATGGCATCACTAAAAACTCATAGTGACCATACCGTGTCCGAAAGGCTGTCTTCAGGACGTCTGTCTCCCGAATCCTCATCTGATGGTAACCCGAGTGGAGGTCGATCTTCGAAAACACCGAAGATCCCTGTAGCTGATCAAATAGATCATCAATGCGTGGCAGAGGATAACGGTTCTTCACCATCCTCTTGTTCAGCTGCCTGTAGTCAATGCACAACCGCATGGTTTCATCCTTCTTCCGAACAAAGAGTACTGGAGCACCCCAAGGTGAAGTGCTCGGCCTCACAAAGCCTAAGTCAAGCAACTCCTATAGTTGCACCTTCAACTCTCTCAGCTCTGCGGGTGCCATGCGATACGGAGCCATGGAGATCGGCTGCGTATCGGGAAGCAACGAGATCTTGAACTCGATCTCTCTAACTGGAGGTAGTCTTGGTAACTCCTCAGGAAATACGTCGGGATACTCCAGCACCACTCTAATGTCTTGAGTCATCATCTCTCTATCTGTAACCTCCTGAACAAATGCCAGAAAAGTGTCACATCCCTGATCAACCAGTCGCTGTGCTCTCAACACTGAAATGTACTCCATCCCGGAGTCCTGCAATGTCCCCCTCAAAAGTGAACTCTGTCAAGTCGGGGATACTGAAGACAACGGTTTTCCTGTAAAAGTCGACTAAGGCGTGATGTGTAAACAACCAATCCATGCCTAAAATCATGTTGAACTCAACTAGCTGTAGTAGAAGGCAGTCCGCAGTCATCTCGTGACAGCCTATGGATACTGGTAACCCTCTAACTATATATGAAATCACGAACAACTGTCCGTCTAGCCCTCGGATGTGAAATGGAGGATCTACGTCCTCCGCAACTTTACCCAATGTGGCACAGCAAGAAACGAATGGGTAGCACCAGAATCAAATAACACGTGAAAAGGATGGCTCGAAACTAAAACCATACCTTTCACGACCGTGGTAGCGGACCGTGCCTGCTCAGCTGTAACTGCATGAATCTGTCCCTGACGTATAGATCCGGCACTGGATCCTGCTGCGCTCTGAGCTGGTCTCTGCTGACCTCTGTACCGGAAGCTCCTCTCGGTAGCTCTCGAACGTGGTGGAGGTGGAGGTGGTGGAGTCTGTAGCTGTGGGCACTGGGACCTGACATGTCCCACCTGCTGGCACTGGTAGCACCTGATCGCCCTGCTCGTCGTAGAAGATGGACCGGCACTCTCTGCGGGTCTCGTGCTTTGTGCTCCAAACCTCTGCGACCCTGATGGCTGTGCTGCCTCAAAACCTCTACTGGCCAGTGCTCCTCCCAAAGTAGTCGTGGGGGTCGAGCGAACACTGCCAGAAGAAGCCGTCCCGGTCGGATGAAAGCGTCGTGCTGACCGCTGTGGTCGGAACTGCGCCGAATAGTTTCAGACGACCTCTGTGGTACCGATGGTGGTCTAAAAGTACTCCCAAAACATCTCTTGTGGATGTCCTCAATCCGCTCTGTTTCGTCAGTCACCTCAGCAATGGTAGTCAGTCTTAGCCCTACCAACTTCTCCTGAACGTCCTCCCTCATGCCACGAACAAACTTCTCCAGATTCTCATCTGGAAAAGCAGCTGCAAAAGATGTGTGGCGTGACAACTCTGTGTAGCGCACAAAGTACTCTCGCGCTGTCATCCTCCCCTGTCTCAGCTCTGCAAACAACCTGTGTTGTGTCTCTCTCCACTTCCTTGAGAAGAAGTGGGCTCTGAAGTGGGTCTCAAAGTCTGTCCAAGTCGGCACACGCCCCATCTCAGACTGTTGGACATGCGAGCCCACGGCGAGCCATTATGCAATAAATGTTATTGCAATTCACTCCTTAATCTGAAATAAAGAGTACATAATTTGCATAATAGGTCCCTTAGTACAATTAGGGTTATGTACCATGGCCATCTTAATGATCATATAGCTGTTGATTCAGTTATTGAATCATAGAGGTTGGTGCTTAGATGAATATCTAATGAGTTAGATTGAGGACTCGTCAAGCACCGTCAAAAGATTATTAAGAGATGATCTCCAGGCAGAGTAGGAGATGGCAATCCTATCTCAGTTAGGCTCATATCTGACCGACCTCTTGATACAGGTCCTCTGCATAGGAATAGAGATTCAGAGGCGTCAGATGAGTTAGTTCAAAGAGTTGACTTAACGAGATCGAGATAACCAAAGTCCTATATCGTATGCTGTCATGATATAGGCACGCATCCTCTGACCGGAGACAGATATGTTACTATATGTTTGAGTATGTACATTTGGCAGACCAATAGGTTGATTACCTAATCAAGGTTTATACACCGGCGCGCTGGTGTGCATATAAGGGCATATGAGTAGCACGATCTCTCAAAGGGATCATACAGGTTCAGTTACTGAACCGGAAGACATGAGCTCACTCATGAGATATTGGGAAGAATCAAATTCCATGCGCATGGTCGTCTCGCTTTGGAAGCTTGACTGAATTTATTGGTTTGATATATACTTTTGGAAAGTATATGATCAAGACGTAGGTATGATATATGCTTTTGGAAAGTATATGATCAATACCGACTCCCAATGGTCGAATGAAAAACTTATTGATAAAACCCTGAAGTAGACAGTGTAAAGTTGATCTAATACTTCGGGTTTATTTTGAGTCTTCCAGTATGCAGGATGTACAGGTATTAGGAATACTTGAGGGTGATGTGATCATAAACGATTGTATAACCATGACGCTTCCATTCCTAGGGAGTGATGAAACGGGTTTGGATTTTAGTGACTCCTCTCAGTAGAGAAGTAATCTGATCTTAGTCCAAATGTTAAACATTGATCTGAATGTGATTCAGATTCAATGAGAAGATTAGATTTACGGTCTTGATTTAATCAAGCATCTATGGGAGGCCCGAGATCTGGATTTGAGATGTGATCTCAATATCCATGTCACTATACGTGGAACAATACAATCGCCCTGTCCTTATCTCCAAGTATTCGCGGAGAAAGCGCATTATCCTTGAAAGAGTTCATGGATAATTCTATTGTTGATATATGTATCCGAGCATTGAGAAAATGGATAATTAAATGTGATTTAATTATCATGAATAATATGAATTTGATTCATATTATAAGGAGAGTTATCTTAGATAATTAAATGTGATTTGATTATCAAAGATGTAAATAATATGAATGTGATTCATATTATTTGAGCACATGAGAATAAGTTATCCAATATAATTAAATGTGATTTAATTATTATAGATAAGAATAATGTGGATAGTAATATCCAATTATTCATAATATATTATAAATGTGATTTATAATGTATTAGAGAGAGTTAAATATAATTTATATTAGTAGATTAATTATTAATGTGTATTGGATACACATTGTCTAATTAATTGAAAATGTAAATTACATTTTGTTTTGGGTTGTGAATATGATTCACAATATTCCAATGTCAAGATTGCAATATTCCCAAATTTAATTGAGAATTATTTTGGTGAATAAAAATCCCAACAAATAGTTGTTGGAAAATAAGTAGAGAGAAAATCAGGGAGATGTGCAATCTCATGGGAATCCATGAGATTGCCCTCTAAAAGGGAAGGTTGATCTCCTTTGTATTTTCTCTCCTTATTTGATTGATTTAATTTGGTATTAATATTTATTTGATTTATCAAATATATTTTATCAAAATTAAATCACAAGTTGTTGGTTTTTACCAACAATAATCTTGACCATTGGATTGACATAAATCAATCTCATCCATTGATTTTATATGTCACATGGATTGAGATCAATGGATCCCAAAACCCTATAAATAGAGAGGCATACCATGCTCTCTATTTTACACACAATGCTTGAGAAGCATCTCTCTCTTTTCTCTCTACTCGACAGCCCTCTCTCCCTCTCATGTGGCCGTCCACCATGGATGACCTAAGAGAGGTTCTCCATCGCCGCAGCATCATCGTTATGCTGCCCGTTCTTCTGCTCGTGGGTCTCCGTCTCCTTTCAGTGCGCTCGCTCGTGAAGAAGACATCGGATCTCGTGTGTCGAGATCAGGAGATCCGCCGCTTGGATCATCAACATGGATTGCGAGAAGCACGCGGTTCATCCCCACGCTCGCAAGTGTCTCCTCCGTCGGATCGGACTTGAGACAGGAGGTCTCTTCATTTAGAGACTCGATCGCAACCACGCTTCAAGAGGTAATCCTATTACTTGTTTGTGGTTTAGACAAAACGATCCGAGAAGTGTTCTTGGATCATGTGGTTTCGTCGTATTAAAAGTTTTTTAAATTCCGCTGCATCGAGCAACTAGTGCGACTAGTCGCTCCTCGTCGTATTCGATACGACGCTCACGCTTCCGTGATGCGCTTGAGGATCTAACCATATCCTTCTAGTGGTATCAGAGCCTTAGGTCGACGGTTTCGAATATGATTCGCTAACCGAGGACGACTTGGGTTCGTTAAGGTCGTGAAAGTTTTTCATCGCATTGATTTCGCAGATCTGTTTAGTAAATAAATTCGGCACTGTTTTAAATTGTTTAAACACGAATTTAATACATGGATTTTGGTTCCCATTAAATAAGAAAACCATAGGATCTGAGTTTGCGTAAATCGGATTTCGTATGCTCTAGATATGGTAGTTTTAATGAACATGTATTCACTGTTACGGGAACTGCGAATCTTAACGTAATTAAGGAGTTAATTACTGTTTAGAGACGCCTCGAAATGTAAGAAAAACACATAGGTTCTGTTGCAAATCAAGTTAGCAAACTATGGAAACTTACTTTGCTTAATTTGGATTTAAATTGATTGAGATATGCTAATTTTAGTAAGTAGGGGTCACTGCTGAAATTACTTTCCTAATCAAGAACCATGTGATTGTCAATTAGTGAAATTAATTGTTAATTTCATGAAATAATTATGGAAAATATTTGAGAAATATTGTAAGATGATTATTTCTTTAATTGACTTGGCCTCAACCAATTAGTTTATTAGATTTGATCTAGATCATAATTGGAAACACAATCATCAAACTTCTTGCTTGAATAGGATTGGGAATTTGTCTAGCAAATTTCCTTATAATCAAAATTGTTTTGATTACTATATGGTATAATTTCGGTTGAAGAACCGATGATCATCTCAAGTACAAATTAATCAATTTGGCATTATCCTTTCCCGAGGCGGATATGATGTCTAGTCGGGGATCGCTGGGGTAGCGGGTTGCAACGTATGCGGTCCGTCCCACTCCCGCCGGTACTGGCCATGACAGCGGGTGAGGGCCGGGATAATGTCCGAGGGATTAAGATGTATTTTTCTAATTATTAAAATACGAATTAATACGTACTTTGAGAATAATACCATATATATTCAAGTAAGACAATCAAGTTTGATTGATTGAATTGAATTGATAATTAATTTAATATGATTAAGTTAATTATATCCAATTAAGAATACTCTAATATGATTAGAGTTAATAATTCCCTTGGAAGAATTAATTATATGAATGTGATTCATAGTAATTAATTAAATTTGAATAAGAGGTGGAAGATCACATAAGTGACATCCATGGTCTCCCGTCAAGGCGAAGGGTTTCTGTCGCCAGGGATTGTATATAGGAGACGCATGTACGAAGTGACAACTCCTATATACAAGCGCATCTGGATCGGACTCTTTGCTTCTCGAAAGAGTAAGGCCGTATGCGTAGTGACCCCAATATCGGATCCTCATATTATTGGGGCGATATTGGATTGCGCATAGCGAGTTCTATTCCTGTTGATGGTTGGTTCAATTAACGATGGGTCAACATCACCTTAGGGGTGGTGGGCCCGGGTGTTAAAGACCGAATTGGGAAATGCAAGTTGGACTTGCAAGGCGGAATGTGTTCCCGCTTCTCTTTATTGGAGTTGCAGTTTCTCATATTATTGGGATGTAACAAAGATAAAGAGGAGATCCCAGATCTTGCTGAGATATAATGGTAAGTATATCTCTTACATTGAAAGTGATTAAGGGAATGAACTTTCATTGTTGACATGGCAAGACAACTTTGATACAAAAACTCGTAAATCAAAGTATAATATGTATATATATATATATAAATATACACTCATGCAAATTTCTTATTTCAGATAATCCTTCATTAAACCCACTCAATTCTTTACTCAATAATAACCAGTAAAATATCATGGATTGAACTCATGATCCAGATATTGTACTTGCGATTGGACACATAATGTATGTGGTTGCAATGTGCAAGTTTCCTCGTAATAATGAGAAGTGATAATTAAATAAGACAATAGGACTAAAACCCTAGGGTTTGTATGTCTCTATAAGTCTTGATCTTATCGAATGTACTTTTGAAGTGACATGTCGATGATGATCGTAATTATCAAATTAATCCTTATAAAATCAATAAAGATATTCTGGCATACATATGTGCTCTTGACATTTAATCATGAATGACATGGTTCTCTACATCATGTAGAATGGTAGCTCTATTAGAGATAATGTATTCAAAACATTTGAATACCTACCTGAACCAATGTTTTAAGAGTTTAGATGGATGTAGATGATGAGTGTCATCATTATCTTTACTCTAGTCATTCATGAAGCTTCATAATATTCACATTGTATGAATTTAATGAAGCATATATAAGTATTGAAATACTCTTATTTTGAATTCTTTTTGAATTTAACATGAGAGATCCTTTAGTCTTGAGCAATGGTTGATTAGAGATAAAGGGAGCGCAGTGGAAGCATGGGTTGGACCCAAGTAAGAAGTATAGTCAAAGAGTTGATTGTACTTCTGTGACTTCCATCCAAAGAGTTGGATGAATGCCAATATTGCAATAAGTTGATGTGTTGATAGTATGACTATCAAGTCTGTCTAGAATCCTCAGAAAAGGACTCGGATGGAGCATCAGTATAATCTACATAGATCATTGATATTGACTTGCTTATTGAATAATATAAAGTCTTATATTTGTATCTCAATCTTCTAACAACACTAGCAATGGGTTGCATATGTTTTAGAAGACTGGAAAATTTGATCTTAAGGTTTATAGTCTTCTACATGAATATTGATGCAATTGTTGTAACAATCTCTATTGGATTAATAGACTTCTCAATTTCAGTGGGAGCCCTTAGTCTTAGAGAATGTCTCTATGACCTAGATATTAGAATACACTCATTGTTTATTTCTAATTATTGGATATAAACATGAAATCTGTATTAAATCTATCATAAAGAGTTATGATGGAGATATTTCAGATAGTAATCTAAAATCTAGTGGACTCTATTAAATTAGAAAATTAATGAATGGTTCATTAAGATTTCTAATATTGAAAATTAAACCTTTAAAGATCAATAGGAGGATAAAGATCATTTGACAATGATCTGGCATCAAAAATTTTGGACATATGTCTGTTGATGAAATCAATGGACTAGTAAGACATGAAACTTTAGATTGTCTAAAGATTCAAATCTCACATACTTGTGAATATTGTATTCAAAGTAAAAATGTCCAATACACCCTCATTTGGGAAAGGTGTAAGATGCTAAGCTATTCAAGATCTCATACATATTGACGTATATGAATCATCTATATCAGAATAAACATTATGGATATGTGATATCTATTAATGATTATTTGTGATATAAGATTTCTTCTCTTCACTTAGAAAACTTTGAAATGTTCAAAGATTTCACAATTTTGGTTTAGAACCAAAGTTTGAAGGAAGATGAAATGAATTTGATCTAACCAAGGTAGCCTGTACCTATTAGATGAATTCAAGAAATACCTTATGGAGATATGAATATCATTCCTATCTCAATCCTCCTAATGAACCTGAACTCAACGGAGTTGTAGGGAGATACAATTGATCATGTGTGATATGATTTAATCAATGATTAATCCTAGCATAATTATCTCTTAGTTTCCAAAGGTATATATGTAGTAGAGACTACATTATATACTTAATAAAGTTCCATGCATGTAAGCTGAAATCTAGCACTAGAGAGTGCTACTTCATTAGGTAATAAAGCATGGTATTGTATACCTACTTTATGACCTTGAGATTCTTAAAAGATCTCATCTATGAGAATGTGATTCTTAGAGGATGACTCTCTTGAGAATCAAGATAAAATGAAGTAAAGGAACTCATTTAATCTTGAAAAGATAATGAGGCTCCTGAAATCGGAAACTAAAATAGATAATTAAAGATGAAACATTAATACCTCTTCAAATAAGTTTGAGGATGGATTCCATGTGTCAGTTAAATCTGAAAATGATCGGACTTCATGTGATGAAGCTCCTGAGGATCATGACATGTAAAGATGGATGTTAGCAATAAAAGTCTAATGTAGACTTCATATACAAGTGTTGTATGGACCCTCGAGGATCCACCTATATGGGTCAGACCCATTAAGGTGTAAATGGATCTTCAGGTGAAAGAGGGAACCTGATGAGAAGGTATAGACCTTCAAAGCACGTTCGTAGTCATGAGCTACACACCGAAGAGAAGGCATCGCTTGCGATAAGACTTGCTCTCCAGTGACCTTGCTTTAACCCATCAGAATATTGCTAACTATAGCTACACAACTTGTCTATGACATCTTCATGGTGTGAGTCAAGATTGCATTCCTCTATGAATACCTCTCTAAGGATATTCATATGAAGTAGCCCTAGGGCTTCAAAATTGAGGAAAGCAAGATGTGCTAGCTGAAGAACTCCATCTTTGGACTCCAATAGGTTTCTTGTAGTTGGAACATAAGATTTGATGAAATTATAAATGTTGTGATTTCAGATAAAATCTTGATGAACCATGTGAAGCTTAGTGGGAGTGCCATTGTGTTCATCGTGCTAAACGTAGATATTATTCTAATCATTTAGAATGATATAAGAATAATAATAAATGTTTTATAATTTGGTTGTTCCATACCTTGAGATACGATTTCAAGGATACCTCTTAGATCTTAATTCTGAAGTCGTTCAGAAACAAAGAGAATAGGATATTGGGACCGTCACATTAGTAGTACACCTTGGACTTATTCCATTTTCTAGAAAAATTCCAAGAAAGGCTTCCTTCCCTTAAGAAGTGGTAGTGACCTGTCTAAAGGGATAGCACCTCAAAGAGTTGAGGAAGTGAATGCTAGAACTGCTTGCACTTGTGCATCAGTTATGAGAAGCTGAATGTGTGCTAGATGTGTACAAGAACCAGATGTCTACCATGTAGTGGGAGTAGTAAACTGTTACTAATCCTACTATGGAGATAGACACTTGATTGCAGTAATAACAATATCTTCAAAGATGATAAAACTTAGAGATAGTGATCTCAAAGTCTTATCTTCAAAAGTTTAAGATCTTGTAGATAGTGATCTACAAGGGTCTTAACTGTAGATACTGTTGGGAAAAAATGAATGGCGTAGTCTATTCCATAAGCCCTAGGCTCTCTTATATAGGAGAGTAGCCTATGGGTAAATTACATAAAGAAGACAACTGAAATATAAAATAAAATAACAAAGAGGTACTCTATATGCGTCAACACTCCCCCTCAAGATGGAGCATAGATATCAATCATGCTCAGCTTGGACGCACACTTCTGGAATGGGCCTCGAAGTAATGCCTTTGTGAAAATATCAGCAGTCTGATTCTCTGATGTGACGTGAGATGTAGCAATGAACCCCTTCTGAATCATGTCACGTATGTAGTGACAGTCAACCTCAATATGCTTGGTCCTCTCATGAAAGGCTGGGTTGTTTGCAATGAACAAGGCAGCCTGATTGTCACATTCCAACATCATAGGAAGCGAAATATCAAGACATAGATCTGTAAGTAAAGATTTCACCCACATCATTTCTGTGCTAGCTTGGGCCATAGCCCTGTATTCGGATTCAGCACTGGATCTAGCTACCACTATCTGTTTCTTGCTCCTCCATGAGACTAGGGCGTCTCCAACATAAACTGCAAATCCTGACGTGGACTTCCTGTCCTTGGGGCATCCTGCATAGTCTGCATCAGCGCATGCTGTGATAGCGATCTCCTTTCCCTTCTTAAATAGCAAGCCTGCACCTGGAGATGATTTTAGATATCTCAAAATCATGTGTATTGCATCCATATGGATCTGACGTGGTTGCTCCATGAACTGGCTCACACGACTCACTGCAAATGATATATCAGGTCTAGTGATCGTGACATACAGAAAATTTGCCTACCAGTTCTCTGTACCTTCTCTTGTCCACCTCTTCTATGTCATCATCATAGAGCTTCATGTTGGGATCCATTGGTGTCGTAGCAGGTCGACACCCTAGCATACCTGTCTCACTTAATAGATCTGAAACATATTTTCTCTGCGACATTACTAATCCATATGAATTTCTAGCAAACTCCAGTCCCAGAAAATATCTAAGGACTCCCAAGTCCTTGGTGACAAACTCGGTTCCCAGTCTTTCTTTTGCCTGCTTAATGCCCTGCTCATCAGCTCCTGTAATCAAGATATCATCAACATAAACCATGATTACAATGATACCTCTAGCCGTCTTCTGCACAAACAAGGAATGATCAACATTGGAACGTTTATATCCTTGTTTCTCAAAGAGATCTGAGAGCTTCTGAAACCACGCTCTGGGGCTCTGCTTAAGGCCATAGATGGCCTTATGTAACCTGCATACCTTGGAACACTCCCCCTCAATAGCAAACCCAGGTGGCTGTTGCATATAGACTTCCTCCTGCAGTTCGCCATATAGGAATGCATTCTTCACGTCCAGCTGATAAAGCGACCAGTCTCTAGCAACTGCAACTGATAACAGGATCCGTAGAGTGGAATGACGCGCCACAGGTGAGAATGTGTCAAGGTAATCCACCCCGTATGTCTGTGTGAAGCCACGTGCAACAAGGCGTGCCTTGTACCTGTCAATAGAGCCATCTGCATTGTGCTTCACTGTAAACACCCACTTGCAGCTTACTGGGCTGACATCTGGAGGTATAGGAACCAAGCTCCATGTGCCTCTGGACCGAAGTGCCGCCATTTCCTCTTCCATTGCTAGCCGCCATCTAGCATCCTGCAAAGCATCATGATGATTCCGTGGAATGTCTGTGGCTGAAAGTGCCAATGCAAATGTCCTGAAGTCTCCAGATACCCTCTCAAAAGACACGGCTGCTGATAATGGATATTTGGCACAGCTTCTCTTCGACTTCCGTAGAGCAATTGGAACATCCAAATCATCTGTATTCTCACCATGCTCCTGCAATACATTCTGCTGAGAAATGTCGTCAGATCCATCAATATTAATATTTTCATTACATACCATAGGCGAGCTAGTTGACGGGTCAGGACCATGAGCTGGAGGAGGCCTGCGGGTGTAATGGAATGGTAGTGGAGATACTAGCGGTGGTGGTGGTTGTGGCGGTGGCGGTGGTGGTGGCAGTGGTGGTGTTTGTGGCGATGGTGGTGGTGGTGTCATTAATATGGCATCAGGAGGTATAGGTGGTAGCTGCATGTCTCTAGATGCTGAAAAATACATAACAGATTCAAAAAATGTAACATCTGCACTGATCATATACCGCCGACGCACCATGTTGGGAAAAAATGAATGGCGTAGTCTATTCCATAAGCCCTAAGCTCTCTTATATAGGAGAGTAGCCTATGGGTAAATTACATAAAGAAGACAACTGAAATATAAAATAAAATAACAAAGAGGTACTCTATATGCGTCAACAGATACCTTAGGAGATAGAGATCTCCAGGGATTAAGGTATTCTAATAAGGATTATGGGAATACTGGTTATGATAATTAATAAGATGTAGTGTCAAGGACACTATAACCGACAAAAATTGAGTATCTGTTGCATAAGATGCAACATTCGCATTGGATGCGAGCACTGTTACTAGGAGATATGCAAGTGCCGTAAAAGGACTTGGCATAGTCTCTTGGGAACGGAGTGACTGATCAGCTTACCTAGCTATTTTCTAAATAGCCTATGATTGTCACATGAGTGTGGGTTTAAATGATTAGCCCATTAATGGCTCTTTGGGCTAGTGGGAGATTGTTGGACATGCGAGCCCACGACGAGCCATTATGCAATAAATGTTATTGCAATTCACTCCTTAATCTGAAATAAAGAGTACATAATTTGCATAATAGGTCCCTTAGTACAATTAGGGTTATGTACCATGTCCATCTTAATGATCATATAGCTGTTGATTCAATTATTGAATCATAGAGGTTGGTGCTTAGATGAATATCTAATGAGTTAGATTGAGGACTCGTCAAGCACCGTCAAAAGATTATTAAGAGATGATCTCCAGCCAGAGTAGGAGATGACAATCCTATCTCAGTTAGGCTGATATCTGACCGACCTCTTGATACAGGTCCTCTGCATAGGAATAGAGATTCGGAGGCGTCAGATGAGTTAGGTCAAAGAGTTGACTTAACGAGATCGAGATAACCAAAGTCCTATATCGTATGCTGTCATGATATAGGCACGCATCCTCTGACCGGAGACAGATGTGTTACTATATGTTTGAGTATGTACATTTGGCAGACCAATAGGTTGATGACCTAATCAAGGTCTATACACCGGCGCGCTGGTGTGCATATAAGGGCATATGAGTAGCACGATCTCTCAAAGGGATCATACAGGTTCAGTTACTGAACCGGAAGACATGAGCTCACTCATGAGATATAGGGAAGAATCAAATTCCATGCGCATGGTCGTCTCGCTTTGGAAGCTTGACTGAATTTGTTGGTTTGATATATACTTTTGGAAAGTATATGATCAAGACCTAGGTATGATATATGCTTTTGGAAAGTATATGATCAATACCGACTCCCAATGATCGAATGAAAAACTTACTGATAAAACCCTGAAGTAGACAGTGTAAAGTTGATCTAATACTTCGGGTTTATTTTGAGTTTTCAAGTATGCAGGATGTACAAGTATTAGGAATACCTGAGGGTGATGTGATCATAAACGATTGTATAACCATGACGCTTCCATTCCTAGGGAGTGATGAAACAGGTTTGGATTTTAGTGACTCCTCTCAGTAGAGAAGTAATCTGATCTTAGTCCAAATGTTGGACATTGATCTGAATGTGATTCAGATTCAATGAGAAGATTAGATTTTTACGGTCTTGATTTAATCAAGCATCTATGGGAGGCCCGAGATCTGGATTTGAGATGTGATCTCAATATCCATGTCACTATACGTGGAACAATACAATCGCCATGTCCTTATCTCCAAGTATTCGCGGAGAAAGCGCATTATCCTTGAAAGAGTTCATGGATAATTCTATTGTTGATATATGTATCCGAGCATTGAGAAAATGGATAATTAAATGTGATTTAATTATCATGAATAATATGAATTTGATTCATATTATAAGGAGAGTTATCTTAGATAATTAAATGTGATTTGATTATAAAAGATGTAAATAATATGAATGTGATTCATATTATTTGAGCACATGAGAATAAGTTATCCAATATAATTAAATGTGATTTAATTATTATGGATAAGAATAATATGGATAGTAATATCCAATTATTCATAATATATTATAAATGTGATTTATAATGTATTAGAGAGAGTTAAATATAATTTATATTAGTAGATTAATTATTAATGTGTATTGGATACACATTGTCTAATTAATTGAAAATGTAAATTACATTTCGTTTTGGGTTGTGAATATGATTCACAATATTCCAATGTCAAGATTGCAATATTCCCAAATTTAATTGAGAATTATTTTGGTGAGTAAAAATCCCAACAAATAGTTGTTGGAAAATAAGTAGAGAGAAAATCAGGGAGATGTGCAATCTCATGGGAATCCATGAGATTGCCCTCTAAAAGGGAAGGTTGATCTCCTTCGTATTTTCTCTCGTTATTTGATTGATTTAATTTGGTATTAATATTTATTTGATTTATCAAATATATTTTATCAAAATTAAATCACAAGTTGTTGGTTTTTACCGACAATAATCTTGACCATTGGATTGACATAAATCAATCTCATCCATTGATTTTATATGTCACATGGATTGAGATCCATGGATCCCAAAACCCTGTAAATAGAGAGGCATACCATGCTCTCTATTTTACACACAATGCTTGAGAAGCATCTCTCTCTCTTTTCTCTCTACTCGACAACCCTCTCTCCCTCTCATGTGGTCGTCCACCATGGATGACCTAAGAGAGGTTCTCCATCGTCGCAGCATCGTCGTTATGCTGCCCGTTCTTCTGCTCGTGGATCTCCGTCTCCTTTCGGTGCGCCTCGCTCGTGAAGAAGACGTCGGATCTTGTGTGTCGAGATCAGGAGATCCGCCGCTTGGATCATCAACATGGATTGCGAGAAGCACGCGGTTCATCCCCACGCTCGCAAGCGTCTCCTCCGTCGGATCGGACTTGAGACAGGAGGTCTCTTCGTTTAGAGACTCGATCGCAACCACGCTTCAAGAGGTAATCCTATTACTTGTTTGTGGTTTAGATGAAACGATCCGAGAAGTGTTCTTGGATCATGTGGTTTCGTCGTATTAATTTTTTTTTAAATTCCGCTGCATCGAGCAACTAGTGCGACTAGTCGCTCCTCGTCGTATTCGATACGACGCTCACGCTTCCGTGATGCGCTTGAGGATCTAACCATATCCTTCACGGACACAGTAGCCTCCCACCAGCGCTCTGCAAACCCAGTAAGTGAGAACTCAGCAAAGGGTAACCACGACTCTGGTGGTGCCTGAATCATCCTGAACACCTTCATCACCGTCCTGAGCCACTGCTTAGCCTCGTCAGACGTACCCATGCCCTGGAACCTGGGTACTCCAACTCTCTGGTAGGATGTGAAAACATCATGGTGTCTCGGTGCTGTAGGAAGAACAAACCATGTGACATCTACTCCTGCTACAGGCCCTGGCCTACCTCAGCTCTGTCGGCTCCTGACTCCCTTGGAATTTCTGCCTCAGAATGTTGGTGAATCTCCTCAGAGAATAGATGCTCAGCTCTAGCGGACTCATCCCTGGATGGGTGGTATGAGGAGTCAGGCAGCTCTTCCATCCTCAACTCCATCCCAGTCTGTCGCTCGGCCAACTCAGTCTGCTGGGCAAGTATCTGATCTTGTCTCTGTCGCAGATCAGCGAGTGCGGCTAGCACCTGCGCCATCTCTCCTGGCTGATCACGAGCTACTCGCGGTGCCATGCTAATCTTCCCTGCATCGGATCATAGCATAATTAAGCACACTTTTAAGAAATAATCAGTTGTACTATTTTTCCTCTTGGGATACTTATATGAATGAAATGTTTTGGTGACTTGTGGTTAAATAAATCTTATAAATGTCAAAAAATTTCCCATTCGGGTTCACGAGATGACATAAGACTCTCGTTACTCGGAGCTCAAGCTATTAAATTGTGCGAATGCGTGTATCGGGGTAACCATGCTCTGATACCAAAGCTGTCGCGACCTCCTCCCGAGGACCTTAGGTTACCCATCAAACACATCTTTCGTCTACTTAACTAGCTTAGAGTTAATCCGTTGTTACGAAAACCTGGGAAATTTTTTCGCTTTTTAAACATGACATTCACATGATTTATTTAAGCTAAACAAACAACCACAAGAAAACTAAAAGCGGAAGTAAGTAGTACACCAGAACTGAAGAACAAGGACGTCCACTCATTTTCATTTCATTCATATAACATGCTGAATTTCTACAACATTCAATATACATATATATATATATATCCAAAAGTGAGGATACAGAGGAGAACACAACCAACAACTGTACAATGAACTCCAAAAGGTATACCTGCTCTGAAAATATATCCACCAAAAAGAAATGACTGCAGCACCAACTACGCCGGCTACTCGGTCGCCGGACCCTTGCTTGCCACAAGTAGAAAGGGGACAAGCAAGTATCTGTCACAAAATTCTCAAGTACAAATCTACACAGTTCTACTAAGAAAAGTGGTAAGAAAAGACTAGAATAGCTAGAAAAACAGTAAGGTAAATCTAGTGGACAAAAGAAGAACTAGCAAGTAAAAGTAGGTTAATTGATTCTTTTTAAGTTATTTACTTGCTTTCGGAAACTAACAAGAACACACTCGCTCACTACCACACTGTGTCTCCCTCGATCAATTGAACTAACCACACGACAACTCAAGCCTAGAAGTAAGTCTGTGGTCTTGATCCGATTAGGACCTCGATATCCGGGTAGGATCTCAAAGTCCAAGTTGAACCTCACACTATGACTCTGAGGTACGCCTCAGGGTTGGGGTGCCTCAGTAGGCATGCGACGATGTCTTGCATCCTAACTAAGTTCCCAACACTCCTTCTAGCTTGTTCTCTCAACTCTCATTGATCCTCAGTCGACACGTGTGATTGCTCGCTCACGAAGGTGTACAAGATGAAACGTAACAAGCCTGGTAAATTGGTAAATAGAACCTCAGTGTCTACTAACTACAACCCCGTCACCAGGTCACAAGCCTGGCGGAAAGGTAATTAAATCCTCAGTATTTACTAACCATTACCCCATCACCAGGACACCAGCCTAACGAAAGGTAATTAAACGGGTCATCAATGTTTAATGGAGAAACTTTACTGGGTAATTGGTGAACTGTCACATGTCTATCGATCACTACCCCATCACCAAGTCACAAGCCTGGCAGAAATGTAATAATTTCAACGATGAGGAAACCCCCGAAAGGATTCGTCTGTCTCGCCAATCCCAGTGGAAGTGTGGTCCAAGGGAAAGGCAGTGGTAGTACGACTACTACGCCACTAGAGGCATGAAAGAGAAGAGGTAAGCCTGCCGGACCCGACTTCCTCTCTCGTTGCTCAACTCCCGGAGGAGAAGAGCTAAGTAAAACCAGACGAGCTCGTAACTAACTGCGGAGAGCCCCCAACCTAGGCACTCTAAGTAAAACCAATGGGTCAGCGGAATGGTCTAGACAACTCGTGGATCCCAACGAAGCGTAAAAACCGAGCCGGCTCGAAGAAAACACGTGAAAAAGACTGGGATCCTAGACCCATGCTGTAGCATCCGGTTTCCAATCAAACCCGAAGTCGTCCGATTTTGGGTCTAATGAACCCAAAAACGTTGTCGGTCAATACTAAACAACCTAAAACGACCAATTAGTAGTGAATCAAAAGTCGTTCGGACGAAATCGACCAAAAATCGGTCCCTTCGTAATGCGCGCCGCGAAAAGCCGCGACGCAAATTCGGAAACCGTGAAACGAACTGAGACCGTCATTAGATCCGATTCGACGATACAAGACTAACGGAATCGACCGTTCGTCAATCGGAGGTCGTTTGATATTTTTAAATCGTAAAATTTAACCTTAAAAAAAATCCGTATCCGAAAATTTCGGGGGTTCAAAACCCAACCGAAAGTATATCAACATTATACTCATATTGACCGTCGTTCAGAGACGATCACAACGAGATATTGTGTGTTGAAATCTGAGGTCCGAGGTGTGCGTACGGTCAATTATTAAGTATCTCAATTAAAGGGATTGTTTATATATATAATTATTTATTTAATTTCTGCTACAGTACACACAGTATAAAAAAAATACACGGCTGTCCTTTTCTCAGCCCATTTGGCTTTCTTCCTCCTCCACTTGTCAAAATACAAGACCTTCCCTTCTCTTATATAAATCTCCTCAAACCCCAATTTCCTTCTCAAATCTATCGTCACTTCTCTTTCTCTTCTCCGACAACATCAACCAAATTCTCTCCTTCTCTAAATCCTAAAGCTGCTGCCAGACAAATTGCTGGAGCTATTCTTCAATCTCCAGCCGAAGGAGCTGTTGGAAATTCCAATTCATTCACCCACTGCATGCTGATTTCTACAAAATCTGGAGAACTTTTAGGTACCTCCTTTCCCTATACCTTGCTGCCATACATGATTCAATCCCCTTTCTTTTGCCATGCAGTTTTCATATTATTACTCATTAATCATTTTCCTTATTAAGATGGATATGTATAGATATATTCAAGGGTTGCATGTCTTCAATTACACCTATGGAATAACAGCTTATATGCTGAGAGATCCGTTGAGAACATTCCTTTTTCTAATTATCTAAATTATTTTTTTTTGTCTTGATTATTCAAATTTTCAAAGTTTTCTAAATTCATCAGAGGTTGGAATTAACAGTAAATTAAATCAGTATTTTAAATATCCAGAATCTGTAATGTGATTAGAATTAAGTATCACTGGAAAAAAAAATTTACTTTTGTTGAACTGTGAATTTTGGAATCGGTACTTATTTCAGCATCATTTAGGCAGTTATTAATTGGGTTAATTTAATAAGCAATGTAAATAGTGACATGTTAAGTATATAACCCTATGAGTGCTGCCTATTAGCATTGACATATAGTATTATTCATTAATTACAGTAATATTGTCAACCTATATAATATATGTTCTATATAAATGTTCAGATTTAAAAATTTGATATAAGCATAACCTGGTTGTTCAAAGGATGTTCCTACATGATTACTACAATTCCATAAACTGATTTTAATGAACAAAAAAAAAATAACTTGTATGGCACTTGTTCAGAATTGGCAGTCCATAGTAAGCGCGATGCTGACAGTGGACATCATAATGTTCTTACTGCACTGTCATCATAATGTTCTTACTGTAATTCCATGTTGACATGCCTTAGTAGATTTGGATAAATTACTTTTTCCTTACAAATCATAAATAATTAATATGTAATAAATATAGATGTTATCATATGCTATCTGGTTATGAATTGTGAATATTGACAACTTAATTATTTCAACCTTTAAAATTAAAAGGTGTAAAGCCGTATCAAGATGCAATTATGGAATTAAATATGAGCTTAATAGAAATAGTCGGTGAATGTGTTTGCATATACATGTTTTTGATAGATACATCCAAGGTAAATATTTAGATGTATGTCTATAAATAATAACCATATTAATACATATATGGAAATTGCATCAACCATCCTAATAGATTGATAATTACATTTACCTTTGCCAGCATCACCACACCTACATTAATACACTTATTAAAAACCTTGTGATCGATCATTTAGATAAGAATCATAAGTTCACGAATCACTACGAAATAAGATGGTCAAACAAAAAAATATAAGATCTATAAAGATAACCACATCAAAGAATGATGTTAATTAGTGCCGGTCATGATGATCTTTACACCTGACCGTGCGAGGGCGCGGTGACCCTCAACTGGGCGGGAGAATAGGAAGCCCAGTTAGGGCAGCGGCCGCCAAGTGCGCGGGTCTAGGATCCCAGTCTTTTACACGGTTTTTACGCGAGCTCGCAGTGTTTTTACGCCTCGTTGGGATCCTGACTTTAGACCAGTTCCGCTGACCCTGTCTATTAGGATACCCAGGCGGGGGATCCTTGGTTTTCAGTTTTACGTACGAGCTCGTCCGCCCGTACTAGTCGGGCAGTTTTCTAGAGCGACTTTTCTAGGGAGTCTCTCTCACCCGTCTCAGTGGCGTAGTTGGAGAATAGACCTATCCCTCTATTGGACCGCGCTTCCAATTAGAGGGCGAGACGGAAGAGCCATTTGCAGGCTTCTTCACCGCTTGAGTTACATCACCAAACAGACTTGGCGATTCTATATCTAGATCATCCATATCTACATCTACAACATCTGGAGCTATATCTGAAACATTGAAGTTAAGGATTTGAGAAGTTATGATCAAAAGACCATTCTCTCTACCCAATAATTTAAATAAATTAATAGATCTCTACAATCTCAACTTTTCCATTTTTCACTCACCAACATGATCTCTAAAGAAATTGATATATGCATTCACACTCATACACTCATGATTACGCAACTGCTATGTAAATATGTTACATATG
The DNA here is from genome assembly GCA_037367405.1 of Ottelia alismoides. Taxonomy (NCBI): domain Eukaryota; kingdom Viridiplantae; phylum Streptophyta; class Magnoliopsida; order Alismatales; family Hydrocharitaceae; genus Ottelia; species Ottelia alismoides. The sequence continues at coordinate 59,995 of JAZKJV010009244.1, forward strand.
GGAAATGTCGGGTTCTGGGGAAATCATTAGAAACGCATTACAAACAAAACCTTTTTACCTACGCAAGTAGATGTAGATTTTACTTATACCACCTTTCTACTTGCCTGCTTTTGTACATATTAAATGTCCAGTTATTTTTATATATTTTAAGGAGGTACCAGCAATGGCTGATGCCTCTTCTTTCCTATTTTGTGTGTGGCAGGCAAACAGCCTGCAGCTCAGTAGATACATGCTTCCAGGAGATAGAGTTTATACCCGACGGTATGAATTACTTTGTCTCAGTTTTTGTTCAGATAATGATGTAAATGTTATCTCTTTTGTATTATACTTTGGGATGTATGTTGTAAATGGAAGATCATTGTACATGTTGAAAACTAATATGAATATTAATGAAAGGAATTTTGGTGCCAAATTGTCTCTTTTAATTTTTGTGGTTATGTTGTGGATGTGAATGTCATGTGGATAATTAGCCGCGCGAAAAAATTTTCCCTGCTTTTCTACAACTTCTGCGATCAATGTGAATGAATTATTGCGAATTTTGTCGTAAACGGGTACCCGGATCCTTGGGGGCTCACAGTTTGGTATCAGAGCAGTGGTACCCCGATACGCACATTCGCAGTATTACAATTCCGATCGCATTAAGTTCTCGGATAGAGACAGTCTCCCGACTTGTCGTGAGTTCGAGAAGGGAAATATGACATTCATATTAAATAACCACAAACGTCACCAATTTCATTAATTTTCATAGTATATCCCAAGAAGAGAAAAAGCATTTTCGGGTAGAGCTCGCTCATCTCTATCGACTATATTAGGAGGAGCACTTGCCGGACGTGGCACAAATTCCGCTCGACCATCTGGGTCGCAGCGAGCAGATAGACCACCTGCAGGACCAGCCCGGAGTATAGATACGACTATTTCACCGACCAGACCAGGAGATGACTAACCAACTAGCACACATACTGACTGCTCTTATCGAGCTTTCCATGTTTTATTTGATTCTGGACCGACACACATTTTCCTTGCTTCGAGACTACTAGTTTCTTTAGATAGAGTTGCAGAAACACTATCTCCTCCATATCACATCCGAGGGTCAGGTGACCAATTGTTTTTCATTTCCCTGATATTCAGGCACTTGCCAGTACTGATTGGCGGTCACGAGATGGTCGTAGATTGTCTACTTCTACAGCTTGATGAGTTCGACTTGATTTTGGGCATGGATTGGCTATCTACTCATCATGCACTAGTTGATTGTTTTAGGAAGACGGTTGTCTTCAGAATTCCAGATCTACCCGAGTTCACTTTTGAGGGTACTATACATGACTCCACCATGGAGTACATTTCAGTGTTGCGAGCCCAACGACTTGTTGACCAGGGTTGCGATTCATATCTTGCATTTGTTCGGGAGGTATCTGATCAGGAGCCGATGACACAAGACATCCGAGTAGTATCAGAATACCCTGACGTGTTTCATGATGAACTACCAGGATTACCTCCTGAGAGAGAGATCGAGTTCGAGATCACATTGCTGCCAGATATACAACCGATCTCTATGGCACCTTATCGCATGGCACCAGCCGAGTTGAGGGAGCTGAAAGTGCAGTTGCACGAGTTACTTGATTTGGGATTTGTGAGACCGAGCACTTCACCTTGGGGTGCTCCGGTTCTATTTGTCAAGAAGAAGGATGGATCCATGAGACTATGCATCGATTACCGGCAGCTGAACAAGAGAACGGTGAAGAATCGTTACCCTTTGCCACGCATCGATGATTTGTTTGACCAGCTCCAGGGATCTTCGGTTTTCTCGAAGATCGATCTTCGCTCAGGCTACCATCAGCTGAGGATTCGCGAGTCAGATATTCCGAAGACAGCCTTCAGGACTCGCTATGGACACTACGAGTTTGTGGTGATGCCGTTTGGGCTCACCAATGCACCTGCGGCTTTCATGGATATGATGAATAGGATCTTCCGTCCATACTTGGACAAGTTTGTAATGGTATTCATCGATGATGTGCTCATTTACTCACGGAATGAATGGGATCATGCAAATGATCTACGAATTGTTTTGGATACATTGCGGGAGCACAAGCTATACGCCAAGTTGAGCAAGTGCGAGTTCTGGTTATCCCAGGTCTCATTTTTGGGACACATCATTTCTGGAGCAGGTATCGCGGTTGATCCTGCGAAGATAGATGCAGTTATGTCTTGGGAGCAGCCCAAGACAGTTACTCAGATTCGGAGTTTCCTCGGATTAGCGGGCTATTACAGACGCTTTGTCAGCGGATTTTCACGCATCGTCCGTCCATTGACACAATTGACGCAGAAGGGAGTTCCATTCATTTGGAACGATTCATGTGAGCAGGCCTTCCAGACACTGAAGGAGAGATTGACTACAGCGCCTATTCTTGCTCTTCCTTCAGGTACTCAGGACTATGCAGTCTACACAGATGCATCTGGGGAAGGTCTGGGAGCAGTGTTGATGCAGAGAGGACAGGTGATTGCTTACGCATCACGGCAGTTGAGACCGCACGAGCGGAACTACCCCACACATGACTTAGAGTTGGCGGCAGTTGTCTTCGCCTTGAAGATCTGGCGCCACTATCTATATGGGGTGAACTTCAAGATTTTCACAGATCACAAGAGCCTAAAGTACATCTTTGATCAGAAGGAGTTGAACATGAGACAGCGCAGATGGCTCGAGCTGCTGAAGGATTATGATTGCACGATCTCTTACCATCCCGGTAAGGGAAACGTGGTGGCTGATGCACTTAGCAGGAGAGCGCATGCTGATGGTACGGCGAACCGGCTATACACGTGGGATACGCTTGCAGCTTTGACCGATTGGCATCCTCAGGAGAGCGCATCCATTTCTACCGCCGTGCCTCCACGATACAGCAGCCTTTGGGATCGTATTGTAGAGGGCCATAAGACAGATCCTTGGATCCGAGATAGATACATGCGCGCCGTCAAGGACGAATTTGACGACTTTGTTGTGATGGAGTCTATTTTATGGAAGGCAGGACGGGTCGTTGTACCCAATGATGAGCAGCTTCGCAGAGACATTTTGGACGAGGCACACAGTTCACGGTTATCTATCCATCCAGGCAGTACGAAGATGTACCGTGATCTGCGTCGACATTTTTGGTGGGATGGAATGAAGAGCGATGTGGCGCTACATGTCAGCAGATGCATGACCTGTCAGATGGTCAAGGCTGAGCACAGGAGACCGCCAGGATTACTGCAGTCTCTCCCCATTCCCGAGTGGAAGTGGGAGAGCATTTCTATGGATTTTGTCACGGGATTGCCGAAGACACCGGGTGGCCATGATTCCATTTGGGTCGTTGTTGATAGGTTGACAAAGTCAGCGCATTTTATACCTGTCAACACGACTTACACTCCATCCAGATTGGCCAAGCTCTATGTGCAGAACATTATCAGGCTGCATGGTATACCACGAGAGGTGGTGTCTGACAGGGATTCGAGATTTACATCTCATTATTGGCATCAGTTCATGTCAGCACTACAGACAGAGCTGAAGATGAGTTCTGCTTATCATCCGCAGACAGACGGGCAGAGTGAGCGCACCATTCAGACGCTTGAGGATCTACTTCGCGCATGCACTTTGGAGTGGAAAGGGTCCTGGAAGGACCATTTGCCCTTGGTGGAATTCACGTACAACAACAGCTATCACTCCAGTATTGGCATGGCACCATTCGAAGCCCTATACGGGCGGAGATGCCTCACACCTCTCAGTTGGCGTGAGGTAGGCGATCATGCTTTATATTTCGTAGATCTCTTGGAGGAGACTGCGAGAGCTGTTGATCTTGTGAGACGGAGGCTTTTGACGGCACAAAGCCGCCAGAAGAGCTATGCAGACCGTCGGAGGAGAGACTTAGAGTTTCAGGTAATCTAATTATTTTCTCCTCATCCACTCAATTATGATATATATGTGTTCAACTTAATCTCATACTAATGACATTCCTATCAATTATAGGTTGGAGATTGGGTATTTTTGCGAGTATCTCCCATGAAGGGAGTGCAGAGATTCGGTGTTCGTGGCAAGTTGGCGCCACGATATGTTGGACCGTTCGAGATTCTGGCTCGAGTGGGGAAGGTTGCTTATCGAGTAGCCCTTCCTCCACATCTTTCAGCTATTCATGATGTTTTCCACATATCCAATCTGAGGAAATATGTCCACGACCCTCGGCACATCATCAGTTATGAGAATCTTGATGTAGAGCCGGATCTGACCTATGAGGAGAAGCCAGTCCGGATACTTGATCGCGCTGAGAAGAAGCTTCGCAACAAGGAGATTTCATTGGTCAAGGTTTTGTGGCACCGACACGGCGTCAAAGAAGCGACGTGGGAGACCGAAGCCGATATGCGGGCACGATACCCGCAGCTTTTCTGATGTAAGCATCAAAACAAGCTTTTATAATTAAATACATGATTAATATATGGCTTGTTTTCCCTTTGAGGTTTTTATGGGTTCAAAACCCTTTGAGGTTTTATGACCATTTTAAATCCAAACAAGATACCTAATAGCCTTAACTCGAGTCTCGAGGACGAGACTCCCTTTGAGGTTTTTATATTTGTAGCATCCGGTTTCCAATCAAACCCGAAGTCGTCCGATTTTGGGTCTAATGAACCCAAAAACGTTGTCGGTCAATACTAAACAACCTAAAACGACCAATTAGTAGTGAATCAAAAGTCGTTCGGACGAAATCGACCAAAAATCGGTCCCTTCGTAATGCGCGCCGCGAAAAGCCGCGACGCAAATTCGGAAATCGTGAAACGAACTGAGACCGTCATTAGATCCGATTCGACGATACAAGACTAACGGAATCGACCGTTCGTCAATCGGAGGTCGTTTGATATTTTTAAATCGTAAAATTTAACCTTAAAAAAAATCCGTATCCGAAAATTTCGGGGGTTCAAAACCCAACCGAAAGTATATCAACATTATACTCATATTGACCGTCGTTCAGAGACGATCACAACGAGATATTGTGTGTTGAAATCTGAGGTCCGAGGTGTGCGTACGGTCAATTATTAAGTATCTCAATTAAAGGGATTGTTTATATATATAATTATTTATTTAATTTCTGCTACAGTACACACAGTATAAAAAAATACACGGCTGTCCTTCTTTTCTCAGCCCATTTGGCTTTCTTCCTCCTCCACTTGTCAAAATACAAGACCTTCCCTTCTCTTATATAAATCTCCTCAAACCCCAATTTCCTTCTCAAATCTATCGTCACTTCTCTTTCTCTTCTCCGACAACATCAACCAAATTCTCTCCTTCTCTAAATCCTAAAGCTGCTGCCAGACAAATTGCTGGAGCTATTCTTCAATCTCCAGCCGAAGGAGCTGTTGGAAATTCCAATTCATTCACCCACTGCATGCTGATTTCTACAAAATCTGGAGAACTTTTAGGTACCTCCTTTCCCTATACCTTGCTGCCATACATGATTCAATCCCCTTTCTTTTGCCATGCAGTTTTCATATTATTACTCATTAATCATTTTCCTTATTAAGATGGATATGTATAGATATATTCAAGGGTTGCATGTCTTCAATTACACCTATGGAATAACAGCTTATATGCTGAGAGATCCGTTGAGAACATTCCTTTTTCTAATTATCTAAATTATTTTTTTTTGTCTTGATTATTCAAATTTTCAAAGTTTTCTAAATTCATCAGAGGTTGGAATTAACAGTAAATTAAATCAGTATTTTAAATATCCAGAATCTGTAATGTGATTAGAATTAAGTATCACTGGAAAAAAAAATTTACTTTTGTTGAACTGTGAATTTTGGAATCGGTACTTATTTCAGCATCATTTAGGCAGTTATTAATTGGGTTAATTTAATAAGCAATGTAAATAGTGACATGTTAAGTATATAACCCTATGAGTGCTGCCTATTAGCATTGACATATAGTATTATTCATTAATTACAGTAATATTGTCAACCTATATAATATATGTTCTATATAAATGTTCAGATTTAAAAATTTGATATAAGCATAACCTGGTTGTTCAAAGGATGTTCCTACATGATTACTACAATTCCATAAACTGATTTTAATGAACAAAAAAAAAATAACTTGTATGGCACTTGTTCAGAATTGGCAGTCCATAGTAAGCGTGATGCTGACAGTGGACATCATAATGTTCTTACTGCACTGTCATCATAATGTTCTTACTGTAATTCCATGTTGACATGCCTTAGTAGATTTGGATAAATTACTTTTTCCTTACAAATCATAAATAATTAATATGTAATAAATATAGATGTTATCATATGCTATCTGGTTATGAATTGTGAATATTGACAACTTAATTATTTCAACCTTTAAAATTAAAAGGTGTAAAGCCGTATCAAGATGCAATTATGGAATTAAATATGAGCTTAATAGAAATAGTCGGTGAATGTGTTTGCATATACATGTTTTTGATAGATACATCCAAGGTAAATATTTAGATGTATGTCTATAAATAATAACCATATTAATACATATATGGAAATTGCATCAACCATCCTAATAGATTGATAATTACATTTACCTTTGCCAGCATCACCACACCTACATTAATACACTTATTAAAAACCTTGTGATCGATCATTTATATAAGAATCATAAGTTCACGGATCACTACGAAATAAGATGGTCAAACAAAAAAATATAAGATCTATAAAGATAACCACATCAAAGAATGATGTTAATTAGTGCCGGTCATGATGATCTTTACACCTGACCGTGCGAGGGCGCGGTGACCCTCAACTGGGCGGGAGAATAGGAAGCCCAGTTAGGGCAGCGGCCGCCAAGTGCGCGGGTCTAGGATCCCAGTCTTTTACACGGTTTTTACGCGAGCTCGCAGTGTTTTTACGCCTCGTTGGGATCCTGACTTTAGACCAGTTCCGCTGACCCTGTCTATTAGGATACCCAGGCGGGGGATCCTTGGTTTTCAGTTTTACGTACGAGCTCGTCCGCCCGTACTAGTCGGGCAGTTTTCTAGAGCGACTTTTCTAGGGAGTCTCTCTCACCCGTCTCAGTGGCGTAGTTGGAGAATAGACCTATCCCTCTATTGGACCGCACTTCCAATTAGAGGGCGAGACGGAAGAGCCATTTGCAGGCTTCTTCACCGCTTGAGTTACATCGCCAAACAGACTTGGCGATTCTATATCTAGATCATCCATATCTACATCTACAACATCTGGAGCTATATCTGAAACATTGAAGTTAAGGATTTGAGAAGTTATGATCAAAAGACCATTCTCTCTACCCAATAATTTAAATAAATTAATAGATCTCTACAATCTCAACTTTTCCATTTTTCACTCACCAACATGATCTCTAAAGAAATTGATATATGCATTCACACTCATACACTCATGATTACGCAACTGCTATGTAAATATGTTACATATGGGAAATGTCGGGTTCTGGGGAAATCATTAGAAACGCATTACAAACAAAACCTTTTTACCTACGCAAGTAGATGTAGATTTTACTTATACCACCTTTCTACTTGCCTGCTTTTGTACATATTAAATGTCCAGTTATTTTTATATATTTTAAGGAGGTACCAGAAATGGCTGATGCCTCTTCTTTCCTATTTTGTGTGTGGCAGGCAAACAGCCTGCAGCTCAGTAGATACATGCTTCCAGGAGATAGAGTTTATACCCGACGGTATGAATTACTTTGTCTCAGTTTTTGTTCAGATAATGATGTAAATGTTATCTCTTTTGTATTATACTTTGGGATGTATGTTGTAAATGGAAGATCATTGTACATGTTGAAAACTAATATGAATATTAATGAAAGGAATTTTGGTGCCAAATTGTCTCTTTTAATTTTTGTGGTTATGTTGTGGATGTGAATGTCATGTGGATAATTAGCCGCGCGAAAAAATTTTCCCTGCTTTTCTACAACTTCTGCGATCAATGTGAATGAATTATTGCGAATTTTGTCGTAAACGGGTACCCGGATCCTTGGGGGCTCACACATGCTCTCAGTGTCTGCTACCCAAGCCTGAGCGACCTCATCTCCTGCTCAGGTGAGGGTCACCGCGCCCTCGCACAGTCGGAGTATAAACCCCCATGACTGACCATATGTGACATCACCATTTCTTTTATTTTTCATGTTTCACTCTATGTGTCTACGATTTCTGTGACTTATGGCACATCTACAAATTCTCGGTCCTAGACCCGAACTTATTCTATATGAACCTCAACTGATCCAAGGTCAGGGATACAGACCTGTTATTAGTCTTTCTCTCATCTCTTACTGACGAACATCTTATCCTGGATCATTGACTACCAGATTTGTCACATCTTTCTTTACTATATTCCCCAAGATTTACATATATACAAGATCTGGCTATTTAAAGATTTCAAGGTCTTAAGGTATCAGAAGTCAAATCATAGTTTGGAGGAGTTAGACTCCTTAGTTGACTTAGGGTCAGATGATAAGTCCCATATACAGTCTTATTTTCATATGTGAATTTTCTTATTATATCACAGTCCATAGTTCACACAAACATCCCACTAAACTCTTTCTATTTATCAATGTAAGGGAGGGGCTTAAAGTGTTTATCATGGACTTAAGTAAGGAACAACTCTAGGTTGTTACAAGGGTGATTACACTCCCAAGTTCAACATACAATTCAGCCACAATGTCATGTGAATGCACAACCAAATGGGTAAAGCTTATCCTCGGTGTGTTCTAAATTCTAACATTTAATATCAAGGGATTCTAGTCCATATTTATAGTCATCAAACAAGACTAAGTCACAACTCATATATGGTCTAAAGAGGGTTCTACATAATCAAATTCATTCACATGTCAACATTAGAATTTGCATGTGTGCACAGCTATATGTTCAGCAGTTCAAGCACCTATAAATTCTCAAGTTTCTCACACCAGCTTACGGGTTCACTATCCATGATTTAAGCATCATAATACTTTTAAAGTTCAGCATTTTAAAGGTCTTTACATGTCTCAAAGCATACAACATTCAGTATCTACATCGTGTGCATAGCGTATAGTATGACAGAAAACACTTCACAGTTCAAGGCCCAAATCCCCTCAATTCCTCATGCATTTTTAGGGCTTCAAAATCACAACATCAACCATCATTAATCCATGTTTAAGTGACAGCAATCTTGTGGCTAAAACATACTCAAAATCCCAACATTTAACAAGAAAAACATGCATGTAAAACTGAATGTTCTCTGTGAACTATCAGTCCAAACCATCCAACTAAGTGACTCAAAGGTCATCTCCTCTATGGGGTCAAGTCACCATGTGATCACCCTTGATCAATATGATGAGAACGCAAGGATGTGGGGCCTTAAAAAGACAAGGAAAGCATGTTAAAGAATCAAACATGCACAGAGGCTGACTGAATTTTGCATACAACAGTCCATAACTTAGCAACCAAATCATCCTCAAAAACACTTCTAAACTCGAATCAAAAGCATGGATGGAATGATAATATATTCACCATTAATCCAGTAATAAAGTCACAAAGGTTTCCCCTTGGATCATCCCATCATCATGCATAAAAGTGCATTCAAAGGATAAGATCACAGAATCTAAAACTTGCTGAACTGAAATGTAACAATAGTTAAAACACTCCCAAATCACCTTCAAATTCATATCTAAGCCATGAATTAAAGACCAATAGTATGTGGACAAGATCAACAAGCAAGGATACTCGAAAATGGCCCTTATATCATACAAAAATCATGCAACAACACATGCAAAACACAAGAACACATGCAGCAGCTATAAACCCCCAAAATCATCATATAAATTCGACTTTTTCACATGGATCTAAAACCAACATGATGAAGGGTCTAACAACAACCAAATGCCACCTAAAAAGCTCAAGAAATCCTCGAAATCAAGCCAAGAACTCGGATTTCTCATGCAAAATCAGATCTGGAAATTCCCAAAAATCATTCATCAAACCACTCCAAATACCAAAACAAAACCCAACAAGAATCACAATCAAATCCTTGATATAGCAGCTCAACACTAGGCTCATAGAGTGGACAAAATTCTATCTTAATGGCAGCAAAGAGGGGTATGATTTGTACCTCAAACTCAAGCTTCAAGAGCTTGAAGAAGAACACTCTAAGAACAAGTGTAGAACAGTCCACCACTTGAGCTTCAAGGCTTGATTTCTCCTCTTCTTTGGCCTTTGATTTTACATGCAACACTAGATCCACATTCCTCTCTTCCACAGCTTTGATTTGAGCTATTGAGCTTCAGATTTAGTGGAGAAATGAGGTGGTAATCTTAGAAAGAAGGTGGAGGAACATGGAGGTTTTGGCCATGGATGAGCTCCAAGCTCTCAAGGAGAAGAAGCAAAGAGGAGGAGAAGCTTATGGACGAAATTAGAAGGGGTAGGAATATATAGTTTTGGGCAAATTGCAACATAAACTCACACAAGTCTTCTAATTTGCACATAAGGCCCACCTATGAATAGTAATCACATTACTTTAGTCACTTAATCACATATAGCCACAATTTCACAATTAGCCACTAATGGCATCTCAATTTCCCATACTTAATCACAATTAAATTCTCAACATTCAAAGCCCAATCAAGTTCACTAATAATTCATCATCTTGGACTTGATTGGTCCTTAAAATTTAGGGCTGTTACAAGGTGCACCATTCGCATTCAGATTCCAGACTGCAACTTTCACCTCCTCCATAGTTATGCCTTGCACCCAATGCCTCGCATGCTGCACCGATAGATGAGATGACCCTTTGCCTGACCATCTCCAAGGCATGTCCACATTTATTTTTGAGAAATCTGAAAATGATCTACAATCGGAAACCCCATGTCCCAATCTTCCTCCACCCTCCTTCCATTCACTACCACTGAACGAACCAAGTTTTGACGACGTCTGACGCTCTCGATTATGTGGAAGTAAGCTATGTTTGCATCCCCTTCCTTGAGCCATGAATAACGGGACCTTTGCTTCCACTCCGCTACTCGCTTCTTATCTTTTGTCAGAATGACCTTCATAAGACCTTTATAGCTGCTCCAGATACATATGTCATGCCATTTTATTTCATAACATTACCAATTACAGACAAATAAGTTTGCTAGCAACACACACGAGTAGTTATAACATCGTTGATGGTCTTAATTTTTAATTCCTCGAGTGTGTCAACTATTGCTATTGTACAACTTCCAATTGATGTCTTTCTAATTCTCGATGTAGATATGTTCAAGCCCATGTTTGAAACAAATCGGGAAGTAAATTGGTCAAATCTGATTGCAACCAGTTTTGAAATCAATGTCATATTTAGTTTGTCATGATGTTTGAGGCTCCTATATATTTTTTCAGAGCAGATTTTCATATGATATCTAGTAGATACCACTAACCACCAATTCGTTCGGAATTCTTGATAAAATCACATCATATAAAATAGTTGTGGCTTAAAACTAATGCAGAGTGGGCCGACTTGGCTTAGGCCCAACCCAAGTACTTGCCAGTCACGCTCAGACTTGAGTTGGATTTTCTAAAGAAACCAACGCTAGGACCTGGCCCATAGGCCCACATACTTAACCGGGCTCGGGTTGGGTCGAGAGGGACCGAGCTCGACCTGATGCTCATATCTAAAAGGTGCTTCAATTGCTAGATTTGTTAGGACAGGCCTGATCCACATCATCATGCTACCCTGTGTTATAGCTCTGTATTTGGAATTCATCCTTGACCTAGCAATGACAATTTGTTTCTTGCTTTTCCATGAGACAAGAGAGCTTGCAATCAGTACTATGAACCTTGATGTTGACTTCTTGTCTTTAGGACATCCTGCATCAACATCTGCACAGGTTGTGATCTCAAGAGATGCCCCTTCAATGAAGAGAAATCATGTACCTGGTGAAGATTTCAAAAACCTTAGGATCATGAAGAATGCACTATATGCTTCTGATGCGGCTACTTCATAAACGACTGACTTTGCTTATGGCAAAGGAAATGTCTGATTTGGTGATAGTCACATATAGAAGCTTCCCAACGAGTTCCCTTTATCTCCTCTTGTCCACCTTATTATCGTCAACAATAAAAGTTTCATGCGAGGAGCCATATGAATGGTAACAAGTCTGTAGTCTGCCATCCATTTTCCAAAAGATCAATAACATACTTTTTCTGACTCACCACTAGACATTTTTGCTTCCGGACTAATTCAAGCTCATGAAATTATCGTAATTCTCCAAGGTCCTTGGTGACAAATTATTGTCCATAGAATGCTTTTTCTTTAGTAATCCCTAAAAAATCATCTTCATTAATGTTGACGTCATTAACATGAAGATAACAACCACACCTCGTGGTGTCATGTCTACGAAGAGTGAGTGATATGCGCTTGATCTTTTGAAGCTCTATTGATCTATCAAGTTTGGAAATTTCTGGAACCATGCTCTCGGGCTTTGCTTAATACCATAAATAGTCTTATAGAGCCCACATATCTTCTGAGTCTCCCCCTCATCAGTGAACCCAAGTGGATGCTCTATATAGACTTCTCCTGCAGGTCTCCGTACAGAAAGGCATTCTTGACATACAATTGATAAAGCGCCTCGTCTCTCACTACTACCACTGAGAGAAGGATCCGAAGGATGGAGTGATAAACCACATGTAAAAAGTGTCATGGTAGTCCACCCTATATAAAAAAATGGTGAAGCCTTCTCCCACTTTATAAGTAGGTTGGCTACATGGATTCTTGTTCAAATCCATGTTGAAAGATCCAACTATTTTTTACATTGGTTGTCGACTACATAACGCAACCTCCACAAGGAGGGATTTGAACGTTAGTCTTTTGAGTGGTAGGCACATTGCACAAGACATCTGTTGTAAGATTCCAAGAGACTTGAAAATTGAGATAACTGACGACTACAGAATTCTAAAGCATTATTCGAGTGCACATATTTGACAATAACAGAAAAAAGATTCTTTATTTTAATGGTAAAGGTTTTCAAAATAGATTAACATCAAGATTATTTTTCATCAAGAAGATCTATGATAGTCTAGAAAAATCATCAACATCGACCAAATAAAACGATACCTCTGTGGTTAGGACTACGTCTGGGACCCAAAATATCAAAATGAAACAAATCAAATAAAGCAGTACTGCTACAACTTTGTCTATTGAAAAACTAGTGCAATAATGCTTCCCAAGTTGGTATGCATCATACTGAAAACTTGACTGGAAAGAGATCTCAGAGAGGATTCTACGTAGCTTCTGGTCCAATAGATATTGAAGATATGCCAGTGTATGGTGACTAGACTAGTCTGTACAAACCCCTTTGCTCACAACTACATCCAATACATGTGTGTGTCTGAACTGAAGATTCGGAACCAATCGTCGAGTCTGAACGCGTACAGATAATATGATAACTTGTAGAGTTCGAACAATTGGCTGGTCTGGAATATATGTATCTGCAACAAACTTGTAACTCTACACAATACTCCCCCTTTCTCCGATACTTATCGGAAAATGACATCGACTAAGTTGGGAGAAGACAAAATAATGGGGAGACAAAACATCAATAAACCGATCACAATTTTTTCGATTTTACAAACATTCCTTTTTTTAACATTTATCATCATTTTTTGGCTATATCATCGTCATTTTTTAAGTCGTTTCCCTTTTTTACGACTTTTTCCAAATGCGTATGACTTTTTTTATTGTACGCGCCTTTTCATTCTCTCTTTTAACAAATCTCGGCCCATACATTTGAGCCAAAAAGAACTCTCCTTTTTTTCCTTTGACTAACGGCCCACTTGAGCCATTCCGCTTTCGGTCTCTCAACATAATAACTTTTTTTACAACCGAGTTGCCTCTCTCTCTCTCTTTTAAACTGACGGTAAAATTTTATTCGTGCAAAGAGGCCAACCCTATTTAGGGTTCCACTTGGGAACCCTTCACAAACGCCCCTCCGCCCCTGCTAGGGCTTTATCGTCTGTACCGCCATCGAGATTCCCCTAGGGAGGAGCTAAGGAGGAGCGGGTTTCGCCCGTCGCTGGACATGAGGGAGGAGCGCAAGATCAGGAGAAGGGGAGGCTGCTCACGCACGGCATCTCCTGGAAAGGACGAGCTCCGCCTAGAGCTCTGTTGGAGGCTGCCGCCATTATAGGGCCCGGTTCTTCCGTCTGGAGGCCTGGAGATCTGAAGGAGGCACTGGAGCGGAGTTCGCAAAGCATGGAAGTCGAGGAAGAGCCGCGAGAGGAGGTACCCTGGTGCGGCTAGGGCTCGTCGCCTGGAGCTTCGCAGGGGAAGTGCGCAAAGACTGGATCTCATTGAGTCTCTGGGATCGCGCGGTGACCGCGTAGGAGACTGGATCTGCACTGCCTGCACGAGGTGATGTAGGTCGCGCCACCTAGTTGGGGCCTCAAGATCGTGCGGGGAGTTGCGCGCAGGCCTGGACCAATGACTGGAAGTGTCTCCTGGATCGAGAGACTGCTGGGGTTATCTGTGAAACGTCGTATTTTCTTTTTTCTAAAATCTGAAATATTTTTGACATCCAAAAAATTCAAATAATCACGCCATTACATAGATCTCGTCGAGATCTTTCCAACGAGCCCAAGAACATCCAATTCCGATATTCCTATCTCAAGTTATCGATGTTTTAAGTATAATAGTTGGGACCCATATATGGATCCGAACCATATCTGAAATTGCATCCATTTTCACCTCTCCCTCTATAAATAGAAGGTGATAGGCTACCCTCTCAATGCCCTAGCCACCACCACCCTTCCCTCTCATTGGAGCACCACCACCTTGGCCAGACTTGGTCGCCGAAGGACCGTCGTCGACGTCGGAGAAGGAGCTCCGATCGAAGATCTGCGGCCACCATCACGTAGGAAAGCTCGAGGTCACCTTCGTACATGCCTTCGCGCTACAATCGAGAGACGGAAATATCATTTCCGTCTGAGCGAAGATCCCGAGGGAACATCCTCGGAGGTAACGATAAATACCCCCCTCTTGCTGTTGGGTTCCACGTACTTTGTTTCCATATGCTTGAACATGCTTAGAGCCTTGGTTGTTCTTATGATGTGATTCATATACTAGTAACGATCGTATACCTTCCTCTTGTTGTTAATTTCATACGCTTTTTGATCCTCGGGCGTGCTCGAATATTCTTATAACGTTCGATGTATTTATACCACGATTGCAATACATTGATGACATTCCGATTTTTCAAGTCACATATATATAAGCACATGTCCTTGCAGGAATAAAGATATGAGCATTTTTAATTTGATTTCACTTAGGTTCACACGTATAAGATATGCTCCAATACTTCTTTTTTTATAAAATTTTTATGCAAAGATTTTTTCGAGATTCCATTGATCTAATACAGTCATAGGCTATCCTTAGACAATCACGTACAGATAATGTTAATGATTGATTTATCTAGAGAGTCGCTTATTCAAAGAAGAATATTTTTTTTATAAAGGAGCAAGGCTAATATATTGTCGTATATGTCCTTTCCCCATTGTTTGTTAATTAAATAAATGATTAAGGTGAGAATAATAATTAAGGTGAATTTTAAACGTCACATGCATGTTTTGCACTAATTGTTCTTTTTAATGAAAGGGTCAATGAAGTTTTGAAACTAATGGCCACGTTACAAATTTTAGAATTCATTGTTTTTTTATAGTTTATGTGTTATAGTGTACGGTTACATTAGAGTAGAGGTTATTCGCTGCCTATGCCATTACGTCTAATACATTGAAACCCGTGGATCTCGTAATCAGTCCGTTGATGTTGTGCGTAGTTGGAGTTATTCCGATTATTATTATTGTTATGAATCATATAACAGATGTAAAAAAAGGACCTTATTTGATTATCAGGATAATTAGGCCGACTTAATTTGTTAGTGAAGTTGATATGGTTATGGGATATACCAAACATTAAACGATCTACATATTATATATCCTTTGAGCCTGATAAAGGTTGTTTATATAAATTAGGTAGGATATGTTAGGATCATATAAACGATGTATTCCTATGAGTGATGAATTTCTAACTATAACATGTTCATCAAATCTAATGCGTACATCCATACATGGAGAATTGTTTCACATAAATTTCCATGTCAATATACAGTTTTGTTACCTATTCACATGGAGGTGAGTTCAAACACTAGATCTTTAAATTGCATGGGATCCAACAACAATACAACCTAAGTTTGAAGGTCCGCAATGGAATCATGATGACATCATTGGAATATGCAAAATATTCAAAGTTCATCAGGCTGTTAGAGTTGTCTGTGTTAATGGTGACTATTATCGTGTGGATGTATGGGGATAGTTCAAGTAGTTGAAGTTAGGTGTCACAAGAGATTGAGCATGCACCTTTAGACCACGGGTTGATGCCTTGAAGGTCGCGACCCCAACGGACGAGTTGGGTGATGCGTTGCACCTAGCAGCCCGGTAGCATCCGGAGTCGCTCGACGGAGTAGGCAGGTGACGCGGTTGGCATTCTTGGTTTCGCACTTATACACAATATTAAGACTCGGAGTAGAATTTGATGTGGCCGTATCTGATTTTACATCGAGTATTATTATTGTGAGAGGTGTTCTGGGTTGTGGTTTGAAGTTGGAGAAATGAGGTGTTCGACCGTTTTCATGTTTTAGTTGAACAAAGGTTCTTGAGGGTTTACTCAAGATGACAAAGAAGTTCCCGCGTAGCGGAGGCCTGCTAGTCACGTACTTGTGTGTGCTAAAACAATACCAAAAATGATAAATGATCAGATATCGGAAATTTTATATCGTTTGGATTCTAACCAACTTGTCGAAATATCAAGATCATTGCAGTAGTGCTTAAATGTTTATATATATATATAATCAATGTGATCGAATGTGAATTTGAATGACTTGGCGTTCTTTCTAAATTGTTTCAATACATGCATATTCCATTAAATAAAGTTGAGTATACATTATTTTCGTACCCCTACATTAGTCATTATAGTGTTTGTCTCGTTACTGGGCAATTGCTCATAACGTTACCCTCGTGTGAACCCAACAGGTGTACCTGAGCAGCGACCGCCACAGTAGCGGTCTTTTGAGGAGATCAGACCTTCGTCATACTTGCACCAAACAGGGTGCTTTCTACTTAGAGTAACTTATTTACTTCCACATCATTTTATGTTATTATCGAGATACATTGTAGTGAAATATGTGGAGAGCTTTTTCTACAAACTTTAAGATTATGTGATGTATCTCATTCTGTGGACATGAACTTGATGATTATTATCAATGAGAATGGATGATGCATTTTATTATCCATTTCATATTATTCTTCTATTATTATTTGTATTTCAAATGTTAATCTAATGTGCATAAGATGGTTTGCTAAGTATCATAGATCATGGGCGAAATTGGACCGTAGGTCCGACGCTCCCGTCTCGTCGGTTTCGGTAGCCGGAGGGGCGAGGCGTTACATTATCGTCGAGAGTTGAGAGGTTCACCTAACGGGGCCTTGGCGGCCAGGGCTTGCTGCTGACAGGAGGAGGCGCAAGTGCATCTCAATCCACACCACCTGCGGTTGGAGATGCATCTCCTAGCAAGGGTGAGGTCGCCGCCCAATGTGGTCTGGAGCAGATTCTCGAGGATTCAAGAGATGGTCAACGAACATTATGAGCATGGATTAGGGTTTCATGAGACAAAACCCAAGAGTTTCTTGAACAACTCCAGAACTTAACATAATAATCAGACTTGAACAAATATTGAACATAACTTCATAAAAATTCATCTTCAAGAATGAACCAATAATCGAACTTCTTGATAATCAACTCTCGAATAAAAATAAAGAACATAATGAATTAAATTGAGAATCGAACCCGTTTTGATACCGTGTTAGAAAATAGAGAATGCGGGAGTGTATCGGAAATAAAAGAGAAAAACTTTAAGAACATACGAGATTTAATGTGTAATCCTAATCCCTAAGAAGAGGGATAAAACCACGGGAGAACGCCTCGAAGGACTGATCTATGCATTGCACTTTCTCATCTGACTGATCTATAACACCCACTGAGTCTCCACATCTCCAAACAAGTAGTTGTGGGACTAAAGACTGGACGGGGTAAATGGATCTTTAAGAGATCCATTTTCCCATCTCCTATATATATGAAGCATATAGCAACTCCAACACATACATTCATACATTCATACATACATTACTTTCATACATACATTATATTTATTACATTTATTCATACATTACATTCATATATATATTATATTCATACATACATACATACATACATTATATACATACATACATTACATTCATACATAACATTCATACATACATCATTCATACATACGATACATATATTGCATTCATACATACATACATTACATTCATTACATACATTCATGCATTCATATATACACTCATATATTAATATATACATTACATTCATACATACATTCATACATTATATTCATACATACTTTCATACATTACATTCATATATTCATACATAAATCTATACATTACATTCATTACATTCATACGGTTCATCTGTATATTACATTACATACATACATTACAATGTATATGCACATTACATTAATTACGTACGTACATACTTACATTACATACAACATACATACGTACGTACATACATTACATACAATACAGTCATACATACACATCCAAACATACTTTCATACATACATTAAATTCATACATACATTACATACATGCATACTCACATTATATACATTACATACTTACATACATACATTCATATTCACACATAACATTCAACATTCATAAATTACATTCATTATATACATACATTACATTCATACATTACATTCATTCATTCATTACATACTTTCCATTCATTACATACATTCATACATTCATACATATACATACATTACATTCGTTACATACATACATTCATATTACATTCATACATATATTTATACATGCATTCATACATACATTCATACATACATTCATACAATACATATACATACATTGCATTCATACATTAAATTCATAATTACATTATATTCATACATACATTACATATATTATATTAATACATACATTACATTCCAACATACTTTCATACATTACATTTATACATACATACATTACATTCGTTGCATACATTCATACATACATTCATACGTTCATATATACATTAGATTCATACATACATTCAAGCATTACATCCATACATTACATTCAAACATACATTACATTCATACATTACATTATATATATACATATACTGCATACATACATATACGTACAATACATACATACATGCATTACATACATATACACACATATATTACATACATACATAAATACATATATACTTGCATTTCATACATACGTACATACATATATTACATATACATACATACATTACATACATACATTACATACATGCATGCATTACATACATACATACATACATATATTACATATATACATTACATACACACATTCATGCATATATTACATTCATACAAAAAATACATGCATACATTACATTCATACATACATTAATACAATCATTACATACGTACATACATTGCATAAATACATATATACATTTATATATACATTACATTCATGCATACATTACATGCATACAATTATACATTACATTCATACATTACATTCATACATACATTCATACATTACGTTCATACATTACATATTCATTCAATACATTCATTACATACATTCGTACTTACTCATACATTACAATCTTTGCGTACATTCATACATAACAATCATACATACATTCGTGAATCTTGCATTACATTCATACATAGATTTATATATCACGCTCATAAATTACATTTATTATATACATACATTACATTCATTCATTCATTACATACATTCATACATACATACATACAAACATTACATTCATTACATACATTCAAACATACATTCATATTACATTCATACATACATTCATACATACATCCATACATTACACTAATAATAACATTACATTCTTTACATTAATTCATATTACATTCATACATGCAATACATTCATACATACATACATTACATACATAAATACATTCCATTGATACATTACATTTATACAAACATTACATTCGTACATACATTACATAAATTATATTAATACATAAATAACATCCTACATACATACATAGATTACATTCACATACATACATTACATTCATTATATACATTCATACATTCATACATACATTCTTACATTACATTCATACATACATACATACGTTACATTCATACATTACATTCATACATACATTCGGAGGGTGGTGGTAGGGATCCGAATTCGGAGGCCTTTAGGAGAGTAGCCTACTCCTTGAGCCTGTCGATTAATGATGCGGTTGGTTGTGCCTTCACTTGGCGGAATGTGAGGTCACGATCCAGACTGGATCATTTCTTGTTGTCACCTGAAGGGGTGGAGTTGTTCCCTCTATATCAGGCTTTGGCGCTGCCACGGGCATATTCTGACACACGCTGATCCTTAGTGAAGGCGGAAATTTTGGAGGAGTTGAATGAGTTTAGGGAAGGGAACAGAGGCTTTGAGAAGGTTAATCGGACATTGTTGTTCCTCCTACAAAGGAGTCTCCTATGAGGGTGGAGGACTTTAGGCGGATTGCGCTTTCCAATGCTCTCTACCTTATAGTGGCTAAATTACTGGCAAACAGACTCAAGGTGTTGTTGGACTTAGTCGTGCTACAGGGACAGTCGACGTTCATTCCGGGAGTCAGATGGCGAATGAGTTGGTCATGGCATCAGAGATTTGCCTTGATTGGAAGCGGCCGAAGTAGGAGGATGTGCTTTGGAAGATCAACTACGCCAAAGCATATGATTGGGTTGATTGGAGATTCTTGGGATTTGACCGCGGAGCGTCTCTGCGGCGGAGGGGATTCCCAGAGGTTTGGGTGGAATGGATGAAGAGATGTGTCACTACCTCCTCCTACTCGATCTTGGTGAACGGCTAGCGGGAGGGGAGCTTCTTTCAGCCTCAACGGGGTGTCTGTCAGGGGAGCCTGTTGACTCCTATGCTCTTTGTCCTGGTGGCGGATGCTCTGGCTGTTCTGTTCAAGCGTGGGGTGAAGACGGGGTGGTGTGAGGGCTTTCGGCAAGGGGGTATTTATATCCCTTTGCTTTAGTATGCAGATGATACAATCTTATTGCTTGGAGGTTCGGAGGAACAGAGCTGCAACATGACGCACTTGGTCGATATTCTTAGCAGTCTTTCTGGTCTTGAAGTTAATAGGCACAAGTCAGAGGTCATTACGTTTGGGATGGATGACACGGAACGCACCAGATTCGCAGAGTGGGATGAATGCCCCCTGGGGGAGTTCCCAATCTCCTACCTAGGGTTGCCGCTGGTGGTAGGCAAGCTAAAAAAGTCAGATTTGGACAGTGTTGTGCAAAGAATAGAGCAGATTGGCTGGTGGGAAGCTGACTCTCATAAAGCATGTACTCACGATCATCCCTATCTTCTTCTACTCGACTCAATTGATGCCGGTTGAGGTTAGGAGGAAGGTTGAGTCTTTGATGAGGACGGTAAACCAATAAGGTCTGGGCTGCATCTGGTGAGTTGGGATGAGGTGACAAAGGGGCGTAGCAAAGGGGGCCTTGGGGTACGCCATACATACATTCATACATTACATTCATGCATATATACGTAAATGCATGCGTTACATGCATACATTCATTACATTCATTACATTCGTTATATATATTCATACATATATTCCAACATACATTCATACATTAGATTCATACATACTGTAGAAAATAGAGAATGCGGAGGCATATCTGAAATAAAAGGGAAAAACTTTAAGAACACACGGGATTTAAAGTGGAACCTTACTCCCTAAGGAGCGGGATAAAATCACGGGAGAACGTCTCAAAGGGTTGATCTATGCATTGCACTTTCTCATCGGACTACGGGGGTGTGGGGGTCTATATATAACTCCCACTGAGTCTCCACATCTCCAAACTGGTAGATGTGGGACTAAAGACTGGATGGGGTAAAAAGATCCTGGAGAGATCCATTTACTCATCTCCCATACATATGATGCATATAACAAATACTCCAACACCCCCCCTCAAGCTGGAGCATGCAATGCTCAGCTTGGATAAACAGAAAGAAACTCAACTCATGCTAAATGACACTACAGACAATATCAACTCAACGCGCACTACAGGTGAGGAGGACGAATGGGCTAGAGTGTGACTCAGTCGAATCTCCTTGTCGGAGAGCTTGTGCTTTGTACTGCGCCTGTCAGAGTCACTGCAACTGAAATGAGTCTCCTCGTCAGAGTAATCTGGCCCGCCATAACATGTGGACAACTGCTCCATCTCTGAAAAGTGCCGAACTAAAAGGGTCGTGGAGTGCAATCCTCGTCGGAGTCCACGGTTGCTGGAGAATGGAGTCTGGAAAGTCTCCTCGTCGGAGAACTGTGTCTCTCCCATCTGGCTCAGAGAATGGTACTCCACTCTGGAGTCCCTATGACACCACATGAAAATCCTTGCCAACATGGCATAGGGAATGGTCCTCTACTCTGGAGTCCCTATGGTTCACATGAAAACTCTGACTGACAAAACAAGAAGAATGATGGGGACCACGACAAAAGATGGCAAACATGTGCACAACTGAAAAGACCACATACATGTGCATGTCTGAACTGAAGATTCAGAACCAATCGTCGAGTCTGAACGCGTACAGATAATATGATAACTTGTAGAGTTCGAACAACTGTCTAGTCTGGAATATCTGTATCTGCAACAAACCTGTAACTCTACACAATACTCCCCCTTTCTCCAATACTTATCGGAAAATGACATCGACTAAGTTGGGAGAAGATAAAATAATGGGGAGACAAAACATCAATAAACCGATCACAATTTCTTCGGTTTTTACAAACATTCCATTTTTTAACATTTTTCATCATTTTTCGGCTATAGCATCGTCATTTTTTAAGCCGTTTCCCTTTTTTACGGCCTTTTCCAATTGTGTACGACTTTTTTATTGTACGCGCCTTTTCATTCTCTCTTTTAACAAGTCTCGGCCCATACATTTGAGCCAAAAAGAACTCTCCTTTTTTTCTTTGACTGACGGCCCACTTGAGCCATTCCGCTTTCGATCTCTCAACATAATAACTTTTTTTAAAACTGGGTTGCCTCTCTCTCTCTCTCTTTTAAACTGACGGTAAATTTTTTTTCGTGCAAAGAGGCCAACCCTATTTAGGGTTCCACTTGGGAACCCTTCACAAATGCCCCTCCGCCCCTACTAGGGCTTTATTATCTGCACCGCCATCGAGATTCCCCTAGGGAGGAGCCAAGGAGGAGCGGGTTTCGCCTGTCGCTGGACATGAGGGAGGAGCGCAAGATCAGGAGAAGGGGAGGCTGCTCACGCACGACATCTCCTGGAAAGGACGAGCTCCGCCTAGGGCTCTGCTGGAGGCTGCCACCATTATGCGGCTCGGTTCTTCCGTCTGGAGGCCTGGAGATCTGAAGGAGGCACTGGAGTGGAGTTCGCAAAGCATGGAAGTCGAGGAAGAGCCGCGAGAGGAGGTACCATGGTGCGGCTAGGGCTCGCCGCCTGGAGCTTCGCGGGGGAAGTGCTCAAAGCTTGGATATCATTGAGTCTCTGGGATCGCGCAGTCACCGCGCAGGAGACTGGATCCGCGCTGCCTGCACGAGGTGATGCAGCCCGCGCCACCTGGTTGGGGCCTCAGGATCTTGCGGGGAGGAGTTGCGCGTAGGCCTGGACCAATGACTGGAAGTGTCTCCTGGATCGAGAGACTGCTGAGGTTATCGGCAGGAGTTGAGGGATTCGCTTGATTTGGCCTTGGCGGCCAGGGATTGCTGCTGACAGGTGGAGGTGCAAGTGCATCTCACACCGCACCGCCTGCGGTTGGAGATGCATCTCCTAGCAAGGGTGAGGTCGCCGCCCAATGTGTCCTGGAGCAGATTCTTGAGGATTCAAGAGATGGTCAACGAACATTGTGAGCATTGATTAGGGTTTCATGAGACAAAACCCAAGAGTTTCTTGAACAACTCCAGAACTTAACATAATAATCAGACTTGAATAGATATTGTACATAACTTCATAAAAATTCATCTTCAAGAATGAACCAATAATCGAACTTCTTGATAATCAACTCTCGAATAAAAATAAAGAACATAATGAAAAAAATTGGAATCGAAACCGTTTTGATACCATGTTAGAAAATAGAGAATGCGGGAGCGTATCAGAAATAAAAGAGAAAAGCTTTAAGAACATACGAGATTTAATGTGTAACCCTACTCCCTAAGGAGAGGGATAAACCACGGGAGAACGCCTCGAAGGACTGATCTATGCATTGCACTTTCTCATCTGACTACGGGGATGTAGGGGTCTATATATAGCACCCACTGAGTCTCCACATCTCCAAACAAGTAGTTGTGGAACTGAAGACTGGACGGGGTAAATGGATCTTTGAGAGATCCATTTACCCATCTCCTATACATATAAAGCATATAACAAATACTCCAATACATACATTCATACATACATTACTTTCATACATACATTATATTTATTACATTTATTCATACATTACATTCATATATATATTATATTCATACATACATACATTATATATGTACATACATACATTACATTCATACATAACATTCATACATACATTACATTCATAAATACGATACATATATTGCATTCACACATACATATACATTCATTACATACATCCGTGCATTCATATATACACTCATATATTAATACATAAATTACATTCATACATACATTCATACATTATATTCATACATACTTTCATACATTACATTCATATATTCATAAATAAATCTATACATTACATTCATTACATTCATACGTTACTTTGTATATTACATTACATACATACATTACAATGTATACCTACATTACATTAATTACGTACGTACATACTTACATTACATACAACATACATACGTACACACATACATTACATACAATACTGTCATACATACACATCCAAACATACTTTCATACATACATTAAATTCATACATACATTACATACATGCATACACACATTATATACATTACATACTGTAACATCCGGGTTTCAACAAACCCGAACTCGACCCGAATAAGGTCCGAATAACCCAATAAAGTTATCTGACAATATTAGATAACCTAAAACGATCAATTGATCGTAAATCAAAAGTCGTTCGGGGCGAAATCGATCGAAAATCGATCGCATCGTAACGCGTGCCGTGAAAAAGCCGCGGCGCTAATTCAGAAACCGCAAAACGAACCGAAACCGTCATTAGATCCGATTTGACAATACAAGACCAACGGAATCGACCGTTCGTCAATCGGAGGTCGTTTGATATTTTTAAATCACAAAATTTAATTTTAAACAAAATCCGTATCCGAAAATTTCGGGTATTTAAAACCCGATCGGAAGTATATCAATATTATACTCATTTTGATCGTCGTTGAAAGACGATCAAATTGAGATATTTTGCTTTGAAAATGGAAGCTCGAGGTGCGCATACAGACTATTTTAAGTATTTCAAATAACAAGAATTTTTTTTAAAAAAAAAACTACAGACATACAGTCTGTACGGTTATATATATATATATATAATTTTTTTTTTATTTTTGAATTTTCAGCTGTTGCAGCCAGCCGGGGCCTACTTTTTTATTGTCCACTTGGGTTCTCCTATTCACTACTTGTCAATTAAAGGAGGCTTCTTCCTCCTTATTTATATCACAACTTTCTCTTGGGTTCTATTCTTCCAACGTTTTCTCTCCAACATTCTCAACGAAGGAAGGTCCACTCAGCCGAGAGCCACAACCCTCTCTTCCAATTCCATTCCCTTTTCTTCCAAAAATTTCAAGCCCCCTCTTTCTCTTGCTGATTGTGTTCTGCCAATTCCAGCAACCCAAGAGCTCTCTACATCATCCAGGAGCTTTGCTGCATCCTCCTGCAAGAACCCCAAATTCCGGCCGTAAGGAAAACTTATCTCCCTCTCCCTCTATCTTTCCATCTTCCCCAACAAAGCCATACCACATTCCTGCTTTTTGCTACAGCCTGGAGCTTGATTTTAGCCTTCTTGCTGCTCCAGCATTTCATCATTTGCAGCAAATTAAAGCCATTTGCTGCTCCCTGTTTAGATCAGCTCTGCATGCTACAGATTTGAGTCTAAATTGCATCCCAAAACTTGGGAACTAAGGTACATCCCTCCCCTCCTACTTTGCTGCTATGCATGCTCAAGTAAACCATTTCCTTTGCTGCCTACCATGTCATTTTGACGCATTTGGATCCTTAAAGTTAATCAAGGATGTTGTTTTGTGTCTAATTCAAATCAGTTTCAAATGTTTTGAAATAAACAGTAAAATTTAATTAAGATATTACCACAGTAGTCCTTTAACTATAAAATCGAGTGTGCAAAAGTGTAAATATATAGCTAACAGGAATCAAATTTTTTTATGAGTCAGTTCTTTCAAGAGATCTGATGCTTAATATAAAAAGAAATTAAGTTCTTTGAGCAAAATAATTACTTATGCAATTAACCTCTCCCATGTTTCCATGCTATCACCAGGTTGTTAAATACTAGAATAGGCTAATTGTTTATGGTAATGCCGTGATTTGATAATGGTAACAATTTCCTGTTTGCAAATAATATTAAGCATGTTCTGTTCTTAAGTTCGAACATATACATCCTAAATAAATAGGTCTGGATGCCTTTAAATAGTTATATTATGAAACATTTGAAAGATCGTCTACTATTTAACCAAATATTTACAATTACAGATGCACATATGCTGGTGTTGAGGTAGTAGCATACAATACAATTAAATTATAGCACGTATAGGACCCTTAGATTGTCGCATCTATTTACGACATTATTGTTAGCAAAGATCTACACTTACAAAAGATATATGTTTTCCTGTATACAAGACACACCTATCAATTGAAATTGGAATATATGTTATCTTACTCTGTCTGGATATTTACCATCACACTAAAGACAACCACATTAAGTTTTGTTGATACAGACTATATAGATCAGGAATTTATGCGTATGCAGTAATTGTACATATCTTTAATAAAATCTATCTTTTGAGTAGGCATACCTTGTCTTATCCACTCCATAATGAAAATTCATTTTTTTTAAACACTTACATTCAATAACTAGAGAGAGAGCCATTAAATTAGCACCAGTACCACTTCCACTAAACGGGAAAAGTATCAGCTGAGATCTTTTATATTGATTATATATACATTTCTACTTAATAAATCCATACTTCCAATAAACTAACCTTGCCGAAATTGTGTGACAGTACTTCAATAAACTTTTGTTAAGTGATAGTGCTTAGTGTTTGAGTGTTCTCTCATAATCAGATTAGGAGTTAATCATAATGATTTGAATACCCCTTCAAGGATAAAGCATGCTCATCATCTGATTCTGTACAGTATGTATGTAAGATTGTATATCAGTGTAAGTTGATAATTAATAATGCCGGTCATGATGAACCTTATACTTGACTTTGTGCGAGAGCGCGGTGACTCTCAGCTGGGCGGGAGGAAAGGAAGCCCAATTAGGGCAGCGGCCGCTTAATGCGCGGGTCTAGGATCCCAGTCCCTTTTCGGTTTTTACGCGAGCTCGCAGTGTTTTTACGCCTCGTTGGGATCCCGACTTTAGACCATTCCGCTGACCTACTGTTTTAGGATACCCAGGCGGGGGATCCTCGGTTTTTCAGTTTTACGTACGAGCTCGGTTGCCCGTACTAGTCGGGCTGTTTTTTTTAGAGTGACTTTTCCGGGAAGTCCCTCTCACCCGTGTCAGTGGCGTAGTTGGGGAATAGACCTATCCCTCTATTGGACCGTCCTTCCAACTAGAGGGCGAGACGGAAGAGCCATTTGTAGGCTTCTTCACCGCTTGAGTTTACTTTGCCAACAGACTTGGCGATTCTATATCCAGATCATCCATATCTATATCTACATTATCTGGAATTATATCTGAAACAATTGAAGTTAAGAATTGGAGAAGTTACGATCAAAAGTTGGGATTAGTAGGAAATGACTATTCTGTAGATCTAAGAATTTAAATAAATTAAGAAATCTTTCTAATCTCAACTTTTCCATTATCACTCACCAACGTGATCTCTTAAGAAAATGATATATATATGTTTACACTCATACACTCATGAATACTCAACTGCTATATAAATATGTCATATGTGGGAAATGTTGGGTTATAGGACAATCATTTAAGACGCTTCTTTACTTATTCCACCTTTCTACTTGCTTGCTTTTGCACATATTAAATGTCTATTTATTTTTATAAGTTTTTGGGAGGTACCAGCAATTGCTGACGCCTCTTCTTTCCTAACGTGTTTGGCAGGAAAACCGCCTGCAGTTTAGTAGCAGCTCAGTAGCTGTACATGCTTCCTGAAGATAGGGTATACACTAGACGGTATGATTTACTTTGTCTCAGTTTTTGTTTAGATAGTGATGTAAATGCTTCCCCTTCTTTTCTCTTATGTACTACATTTTGGGATATATTGTGTATACTGACAGACAACGTACATGATGTAAAAATATATGGAAATTAATGAAAAGAAATTTTGATGCCATTTATCTCTTTTACTTGTGGTTATGTGTTAGAAATGAATGTCATAATTGCGCGAAAATTTTTTCCTGTTTTTCTGCGACTTGTGTGATCTCATGTGAATAGAATATTGCGAATTATGTCGTAAACGGGTACCAGGATCCTGAGGGGTTCACAATTTTGGTATCAGATCAGTGATACCCCGATACGCACATTCGCGGTATTACAATTCCGATTGCATTAAGTTCTCGGATAGCGACAGTCTTTCGACTTGTCATGAGTCCGAGAAGGGAAATATGACATTCATATTCAACCACCACATATTTCACCAATTTTATTAATTTTCATATTATGTCCCAAGAAGAGAAAAATATTTATGATCAGTATCTGTCTATGGCATTTTTTATGACTAATTATGGTTCTCATGCAGAGCCATGGCATCTCGACCCGGTCAGGAGACGGCTGACCAGTTGGCACGCATACTGACTGCCCTCACCGACCTCCAGCAGCAGCAGGCTGCCATGCGAGGTCAGCAGGAGCATATTTTGGCCCAGAAGACTGAGATTGCCGACATGCAGACAGATATAGAGATGAGGTTTGAGGACCTATCAGATTTCACGTACCATCCATCACAGGATGGGATACGGCAGGATCAACACTAGTCCATTGAGGTCGAGCAGCCTCATCCTGATGATCCACTAGAGGACATACCATAGCATGGAGCTCAGGAGGATGGAGACTTTGATAGGGAGCAGGACCCTGTGGACTTAGCAGACGAGGGTGCGCACGAGTACTCAGCTATTCACAGGCACCGGTCCATTTTCACATCCTACCAGCACGCCAACATACCCTTGTTTGAGGGTACAAGTACACCAGATGTTGCTGAACAGTGGCTGAAGCGGATGACGAAGGTGCTCAGGATGATTCGCGTGCCACGAGACACATGGCTATCTTTCATGGAGTACTCACTTACAGACTTTGCTGAGAGATGGTGGGATGCTGTGGTATCTGAGTTAGGCCGAGAGCCTACATGGGATGATTTCGAGACGAAGTTCAGAGCCCACTTTTTTTCTGCGAAGTGGAAGGAGTCCCAGCGCTGACTTTTTGCAGAGCTTCGTCAGGGGCAGATGACAGCCAGAGATTACTTTATCCGATACACAGAGCTGTCACGACATACCCGAGCAGCTGGCACATTTCCAGAGGAGAATCTGGAAAAGTTCATTAGCGGGCTATTACAGACGCTTTGTCAGCGCATTTTCATGCATTGTTCGCCCTCTGACACGACTGACGCAGAAAGGAGTTCCATTCATTTGGGACGATTCATGTGAGCAGGCCTTCCAGGAACTGAAGGAGAGGTTGACTACAACGCCTATTCTCGCTCTTCCTTCAGGCACTCAGGACTATGCAGTCTACACAGATGCATCTGGAGAAGGTTTAGGAGCAGTGTTGATGCAGAGAGGACAGGTGATTGCTTACGCATCACGGCAGTTGAGACCGCACGAGCGGAACTACCCCACACATGACTTGGAGTTGGCGGCAGTTGTCTTCACCTTGAAGATCTAGCATCACTACCTATATGGGGTGAATTTCGAGATCTTTACAGATCACAAGAGTCTGAAGTACGTCTTTGATCAGAAGGAGCTGAACATGAGGCAACGTAGATGGCTTGAGCTGCTAAAGGATTATGATTGCACGATCTCTTACCATCCCGGTAAGGGAAACGTGGTGGCTGATGCACTTAGCAGAAGAGCGCATGTTGAGGGTACAGCGAACTGGCTATATACGTGGGATACGCTTGCAGCTTTGAGCGATTGGCATCCTCAGGAGAGCGCATCCATTTCTACCGCCGTGCCTCCACGATACAGTAGTATTTGGGATCGTATTGTAGAGGGCCAGAAGACCGATCCTTGGATTCATGATAGATACATGCACGCCGTCAAGGACGAAGTTGATGATTTTGTCGTGGCAGAGTCTATTTTATGGAAGGCAGGATGGGTCGTTGTACCCAATGACGAGCAGCTTCGCAGAGACATTCTGGATGAGGCACACAGTTCACGGTTATCTATTCATCCAGGCAGTACAAAGATGTACCGTGATCTGCGTCGACATTTCTGGTGGGATGGGATGAAGCGCAATGTGGCGCAACATGTCAGCAGATGCGTGACCTATCAGATGGTCAAGGTTGAGCACAGGAGACCGCCAGGATTACTGCACTCTCTCCCCATTCCCGAGTGGAAGTGGGAGAGTATTTCTATGGAATTTGTCACGGGATTGCCGAAGACACCGGGTGGCCGTGTTTCCATTTGGGTCATTATTGATAGGTTGACCAAGTCAGCCCATTTCATACATGTCAACACAACTTATACTCCATCCAGATTGGCCAAGCTTTATGTGCAGAACATTATCAGGATGCATGGTATACCATGAGAGGTGGTGTCTGACAGGGATTCGAGATTTACATCTCATTATTGGCATCAGTTCATGTCAGCACTACGGACAGAGCTGAAGATGAGTTCTGCATACCATCCGCAGATAGACGGGCAGAGTGAGCGCACCATTCAGATGCTTGAGGATCTACTTTGCGCTTGCACTTTGGAGTGGAAAGGGTCCTGGAAGGACCATCTGCCATTAGTAGAATTCACGTATAACAACAGCTATCATTCCAGTATCGGCATGGCACCATTCGAAGCCCTATACGGGCGGAGATGCCTCACACCTCTTAGTTGGCATGAGGTAGGCGATCATGCTTTATATTCCGTAGATCTCTTGGAGGAGACTGCGAGAGCTGTTGATCTTGTGATACAGAGGCTTTTGACGGCACAGAGCCGCCAGAAGAGCTATGCCGACTGTCGGAGAAGAGACTTGGAGTTCCAGGTAATTCAATTATTTCCTCTTCATCCATTCAATTATGACATGTATATTTGTTAAACTTAATCTCACATACTAATAAAACTCCTGTAAATACAGGTCGGAGATTGGGTATTTTTGCGAGTATCTCCCATGAAGGGAGTACAGAGATTTGGTGTTCGTGGCAAGCTGGCGCCGTGATATGTGGGTCCATTTGAGATTCTTGCAAAAGTGGGGAAGGTGGCCTACCGAGTAGCCCTTCCTCCACATCTATCTGCTATTCACGTTATCTTTCATATATCCAACTTAAGGAAGTATGTGCACGATCCTCGACACATTATCAGGTACGAGAATCTTGATGTAGAGCCGGATCTGACTTATGAGGAGAAGCCAGTCCAGATACTTGACCGCGCTGTAAAGAAGCTTAGCAGCAAGGAGATTTCATTGGTCAAGGTTTTGTGGCACCGTCACGGAGTCGAAGAGGCGACGTGGGAGACCGAAGCTGACATGCGGGCACGATACCCGCAGCTTTTCTGAGGTAATAACCGAAGCAAGCTTTTGTAATAAAATATTTGTTCAAATATATGGCTTGTTTTCTCTTTGAGGTTTTTATGGGTTCAAAAACCCTTTGAGATTTTTATGGTCATATGAGATTCAAACAAGATGCCTAATAGCCTTAACTCGAGCCTCGAGGACGAGACTCCATACTTACATACATACATTCATATTCACACATTACATTCATACATACATTCATACATTACAGTCATATATACATCACATTAATAAATAACATTCATAAATTACATTCATTATATACATACATTACATTCACATTACATTCATTCATTCATTACATACTTTACATTCATTACGTACATTCATACATACATACATTACATTCATTACATACATACATTCATATTACATTCATACATACATTTATACATACATTTATACATACATTCATACATTACATACATACATTGCATTCATACATTAAATTCATAATTACATTGTATTCATACATACATTACATATATTATATTAATACATACATTACATTCCAACATACTTTCATACATTCATACATTACAATCATTACATACATTACATACATACATACATACATTAGATTCATTAATACATACATTACATACATTACATTTATTACATACATACATTACATTAATACATACATACATTACATATGTTACATACATTCATACATACATTCATACATTCATATATACATTAGATTCATACATACATTCAAGCATTACATCCATACATTACATTCAAACATACATTACATTAATACATTACATTATATATATACATACACTGCATACATACATATACGTACAATACATACATGCATGCATTACATACATACACACACATATATTACATACTTACATAAATACATATATACTTGCATTACATACATACATACATACATATATTACATATACATACATACATTACATACATACATTACATACATACATATATTACATATATACATTACATACATACATACATACATACGTACACACATTCGTACATATATTACATTCATACAAACAATACATGCATACATTACATTTATACATACATTAATACAATCATTACATACGTACATACATGACGTAAATACGTTTATATATACATTACATTCATGCATACATTACATACATACAATTATACATTACATTCATACATTACATTCATACATACATTCATACATTACGTTCATACATTACATATTCATTCAATACATTCATCACATACATTCATACTTACTCATACATTACAATCTTTGCGTACATTCATACAATCACACAAACATTCATACATAACAATCATACATACATTCATATATTACATTTATACATACATTTATACATCACACTCATAGTTACATTTATTATATATATACATACAATCATAAAACATTCATACATAACAATCATACATACATTCGTACATTACATTCATACATAGATTTATACATCACTCTCATAAATTACATTTATTATATACATACATTACATTCATTCATTTATTACATTCATTACATACATTCATACATTTCACTAATAATTACATTACATTCTTTACATTAATTTATATTACATTCATACATACAATACATTCATACATACATACATTACATACATACATACATAAATACATTGCATTGATACATTACATTTACACAAACATTACATTCGTACATACATTACATATATTATATTAATACATAAATAACATCCTACGTACATTCATAGATTACTTTCATAATACATACATTACATTCATTATATACATTCATACATTCATACATACATTCTTACGTTACATTCATACGTTACATTCATACATACATTTATACATTACATTTATACGTTACATCATACATTACATTCATACATACATTCGGAGGGTGGTGGTAGGGATCCGAGTTCGGAGGCCTTTAGGAGAGTAGCCTACTCCTTGAGCCTGTCGATTAATGATGCGGTTGGTTGTGCCTTCGCTTGGCGGAATGTGAGGTCGCGATCCAGACTGGATCGTTTCTTGTTGTCACCTGAAGGGGTGGAGTTCTTCCCTCTATCTCAGGCTTAGGCGCTGCCACGGGCATATTCTGATCACACACTGATCCTTAGTGAAGACGGAAATTTTGGAGGAGTTGAATGAGTTTAGGGAAGGGAACAGAGGCTTCGAGAAGGATAATCGGACGTTGTTGTTCAACCTACAAAGGAGTCTCCTACAAGGGTGGAGGACTTTAGGCCGATTGCGCTTTCCAATGCTCTCTACCTTATAGTGGCTAAATTACTGGCAAACAGACTCAAGGTGTTGTTGGACTTAGTCGTGCTATAGGGACGGTCGACATTCATTCTGGGAGTCAGATGGCGAATGAATTGGTCATGGCATAAGAGATTTGCCTTGATTGGAAGCGGTCGAAGTAGAAGGATGTGCTTTGGAAGATCAACTGCGCCAAAGCATATGATTGTGTTGATTGGAGATTCTTGGGATTTGACCGCGGAGCGTCTCTGCGGCGGAGGGGATTCCCAGAGGTTTGGGTGGAATGGATGAAGAGATGTGTCATTACCTCCTCCTACTCGATCTTGGTGAACGGCTAGCCAGAGGGGATCTTCTTTCAGCCTCAACGGGGTGTCCGTCAGGGGTTCCTGTTGACTCCTATTCTCTTTGTCCTGGTGGTGGATGCTCTGGCTGTGTTCAAGCATGGGGTAAAGACGGGGTGGTGTGAGGGCTTTCAGCAAGGAGATATCTATATCCCTATGCTTCAGTATGCATATGATACAATCTTATTGCTTGGAGGTTCGGAGGAGCAGAACTGCAACACAACGCACTTGGTCGATATTCTTAGCAATCTTTCTGGTCTTGAAGTTAATAGGAACAAGTCGGAGGTCATTACGTTTGGTATGGATGACGCGGAACACACCAGATTCGCAGAGTGGGATGAATGCCCCCTGGGGGAGTTCCCAATCTCCTACCTAGGGTTGCCGCTGGTGGCAGGCAAGCTAGAAAAGTCAGATTTGGACAGTGTTGTGCAAAGAATGGAGCAGATTGGCTGGTTGGAAGGCGATCGCCTTATCTCGGGGTGGGAAGCTGACTCTCATAAAGCATGTACTCATGGCCATCCCTATCTTCTTCTACTCGACTCGGTTGATGCCGGTTGGGGTTAGGAGGAAGGTTGAGTCTTTGATGAGGACGGTAAACCAATAAGGTCTGGGCTGCATCTGGTGTGTTGGGATGAGGTGACGAAGGGGCGTAGCAAAGGGGGCCCTGGGGTACGTGATAAGACCGACCGCATAGGAGCCCTGCTAGCCCAAATAATTCTGTAGTCCCAAACGGGCTCCTCCAGAGCAGCCCCATGCATCCTGGCAAATGAATGATAAACCTTCTTTATAAAAAAAGCTCCCCTCCATCCATGTAAAATGATCCATGTCCTCGTCGAGGACATCAACATTTGCTAGATCCCTCGAATGCCACGATCTCATTACTCCTCTGGTCCGACAAATAAGAAGCGAAGGTTGGGTACCAAGAGCCTGCCGACCAAACCTGATGCACCATAGCATTCTTGTCACCCGTGATAGCGAAGAGGCACGCGTATCTCTCACTAAAAGGACACATCCCCAACCAATCATCTTTCTGTTAGCAATGTGAGCCCGAGGCGAACCATTCTTACAATAAATGTTATTGTAATTAATGAATTATCAATAAACGTTATTGATTATGTTTCACTCCCTTTCTGATATTGAATGAATGAATGCACTATAAGGTCCCTCTGTACAATAAGGGTTATGTACCATGGCCAACTTGATAATCATACAGCTGTTGATTCATTGATTGAATCATAGAGGCTGATGCTTGGATGAATATCTAAGGAGTTAGATAGAGGACTCATAAAGCACCATCAATGATTGACAAGTAGTGATCTCCGGTCTGAGTGGGAGATGGCAATCCCATCTCATTAGACTGATATCTGATCGACCTCTTGATGCAGGTCCTCTGCATGGGAATATTGATTCGGAGGTATCAGATTAGTTGAGTCAATGAGTTGACTTAACGAGATCGAGATAACCGAAGACCTATGATGAATACTGTCACATCACAGGCAAACATCCTCTGACCAGAGACAGATGTATTACTATATGTCCGAGTATGTACATTTGGCAGACCAATAGGTTGATGACCTAACCAAGGTCTATATACCAACGAGCTGGTGTGCATGTAAGGGCATATGAGTAATATGATCTCAAAGGGATCATATAGGTTCACTTGTGAACCGGGAGACATGAGCTCACTCATGAGGTATTGGGATTGACCAAATTCCATGCATGGTCATCATGCTTTAGAAGCATGATATGAATTTGAAGGTAAGATATATGCTTTGTGAAAGCATATGATCTGTACCATATCCCAAGGACCAAGAATGGGAAACTTAGTGATCAGACCATGAAGATGATAATGCAAAAGTGATCTATATCTTCATGATGATCATGAGTCTTCCACTATGCATGATGTACAGGTATTGGGAATACCTGAAGGGTGATTTGATCATAAACGATTGTATAACCATGACGCTTCCATTCCGAGGGAGTGATGAAACAGGTCCGGATTTTAGTGACTCCTCTCATTAGAGAAGTGACCTAATCTTAGTCCATATACTGGACATTGATCTGAACGAGATTCAGATGCAATGAGAAGATTATGTTTACGGTCTTGATTTAATCAAGCATCTGTGAGAGGTCCATGGGATCTGGATTTGAGATGTGATCTCAATATCCAAGTCACTATACGTGTAACAATACAATCGCCCTGTCCTTATCTCCAAGTATCTGAGGAGAAATAGCATTGTTCTTGAATGGTTCAAAGAAATTGATAATTAAATGTGATTTAATTATAATGATGTATAAGGAATTATCCTATATAATTAAATGTGATTTAATTATTATGGATAAGAATAATGTGGATAGTAATATCCAATTATTCATGATATATTATAAATGTGATTTATAATGTATTAGAGAGAGCTAATTGTAATTTATATGTGTTGATTAATTATTATGTGTATTGGATACACATTGTGTAATTAATTGACAATGTAAATTATATATAGTTTTGGGTTGTGAATATGATTCACAATTTTCCAATGTCAAGATTGCAATATTCCCAAAATTAATTGAGAATTATTTTGGTGAATAAAAATCCCAACAAATAGTTGTTGGAAATAAGTAGAGAGAAAATCAAGGAGATGTGCAATCTCATGGGAATCCATGAGATTGCCCTCCCCATTAGGAAAGGAGGGGGCGGCACCAATTCCCTTGTGGGATTGGTGGTCGTCCACTCTCCTTTATGGGGAGGAAGATCTCCTTTGTATTTTCACTCCTTATTTGATTGGTTTAATTTGGTATTAATATATATTTGATTTATCAAATATATTTAATCAAAATTAAATCACAAGTTGTTGGCTTTTACCAACAACAATCTTGACCATTGGATTGACATAAATCAATCTCATCCATTGATTTTATATGTCCCATGGATTGAGATCCATGGATCCCAAAACTCTATAAATAGAGAGGCATACCTTGCTCTCTACTTACATGCTATTGTAGCACACTTCTCTCTCTCTCTCTTTCTCCATACTCGACATCCCTCTCTCCCTCTCTTCTTGGTGGCCGTCCACCATACCTTGGAGGAGAGAATCGTCGACGTCCGCGCCATCGTGCTGCCTCTTCGACGCTCTGCGGTTCTCCGTCTACTTGGAGTGCTTCGCTCACAAAGGAGACATTCGATCTCGTGCGACGAGATCAGGAGCAACAGTGCTTGGATCAACTTCTTGGATTGCGAGGACTGCACGGTTCATCCCCGCTCTCGCAAGCAATCTCTCCGACGATCGGACTTGAGACAGGAGGTCTCTTCTCTTAGAGACTCGATCAACCACATTCAAGAGGTATTGCATTATACTTGTTGTGGTTATAGATGAAACGATCCGAGAATTGTTCTTGGATCATGTGGTTTCATCGAATAAATTTTTTAAATTCCGCTGCACCGAACAACTAATACGACTAGTCATTCTTCATCGTATCCGATACGACGATCACGCTTCTGTGATGCGCTTGAGGATTTCTCCATATCCTTCAAGTGGTATCAGAGCCTTAGGTCGATGGTTTCGAATATGATTCGCTAACCGAGGACGACTTGGGTTCGTTAAGGTCGCGGAAGTTTTCATCGCATTTGATTTCGCAGATCTGTTTAGTAAATAATATCAGCACTGTTTAAATTGTTTAAACACGAATTTAATACTTGGATTTTGTTTCCCATTAATTAAGGAAACCATAGGATCTGAGTTTGCGTAAATCGGATTTCGTATGCTCGAGATATGGTTGTTTTAATGAACATGTATGCACTGTTGCGGGAACTGTAGATCTGAACGTGATTAAAATGTTAATTACTGTTTAGACTTGCATCGAAATGCGTGAAAAATCACTTGGGTTCTGTCCTAAATCAAATTAGCAATCCATGAAAATTGATTTTGTCTAATTTGGATTTAATAA
The DNA here is from genome assembly GCA_037367405.1 of Ottelia alismoides. Lineage (NCBI taxonomy): Eukaryota > Viridiplantae > Streptophyta > Magnoliopsida > Alismatales > Hydrocharitaceae > Ottelia > Ottelia alismoides. Next base: position 98,595 of record JAZKJV010009244.1, read on the forward strand.
GATTGAGATATGCTAATTTTAGTAAGTAGGGATCACTGCTGAAATTACATTCCTAATCTAGAACCATGTGATTGTCAATTAATGAAATTAATTGTTAATTTCAAGAAATAATTATGGAAAATATTTGAGAAATATTGGAAGTTGATTATTTCCTTAATTGACTTGGCCTCAACCAATTAATTGATTAGATTTGATCTAGATCATAATTGGAAACACAATCATCAAACTTCTTGCTTGAATAGGATTGGGAATTTGTCTAGCAAATTTCCATATAATCAAAAATTGTTTTGATTACTATATGGTATAATTTCGGTTGAAGAATCGATGATCATCTCAAGTACAAATTAATCAATTTGGCATTATCCTTTCCCGAGGCGGATATGGTGACTAGTCGAAGATCGCTGGGGTAGCGGGTTGCAACGTATGTGGTCCGTCCCACTCTCGCCTGCACTGGCCATGACAACGGGTAGGGCCGAGATAATGTCCGAGGGATTAAGTTGTATTTTTCTAATTATTAAAATACGAATTAATACGTACTTTGAGAATAATACCATATATATTCAAGCATAACAATCATGTTTGATTGATTGAATTGTATTGATAATTAATTTAATATGATTACGTTAATTATGTCCAATTAAAATACTCTAATATGATTAGAGTTGATAACTCCCTTGGAAGAATTAATTATATGAATGTGATTCATGATAATTAATTAAATTTGAATAAGAGGTGGAGGATCACATAAGTGACATCCATGGTCTCCCGTCAAGGCGAAGGGTTTCCGTCGCCAGGGATTGTATATAGGAGACGCTTGTACGAAGTGACAGCTCCTATATACAAGCGCATCTGGATCGGACTCTTTGCTTCTCAAAAGAGTAAGGCCGTATACGTAGTGACCCCAATATCGGATCCTCATATTATTGGGGTGATATTGGATTGCGCATAGCGAGTTCTAATCCTGTTGACGGTTGGTTCAATTAATGACAGGTCAACATCACCTTAGGGGTGGTGGGCCTGGGTATTAAAGACCGAATTGGAAAATGCAAGTTGGACTTGCAAGGCAGAATGTGTTCCTGCTTCTCTTTATTAGAGTTGCAGTTTCTCATATTATTGGGATGTAACAAAGATAAAGAGGAGATCCCAGTTCTTGCTTGAGATATATTGGTAAGTATATCTCTTACTTTGAAAGTGAATAAGGGAATAAACTTTCATAGTTGACATAGCAAGACTAATTTGATTTAAAATGCCTTGATCAAATAAAATTGAATTGAATATATGATTATTATATTCTAATATAGTGCATTCTCAATTTCAGAAAATGAAGTCCATGAACCCACTGAGCATGCTTATGGAGGTCAACCAATTGACTGGACCAAATTACTCGGATTGGATCCGTAATTTGGAGCTTGTACTCTCGGCGGAGCACATCAGCTATGTGCTCTCTGAAGACAAGCTTGAAAACCCTAAATCTAAGGAAGATAAAGCATACAATGACAAGTATGATGAGGATCATGTCTTGGCTAGATGCTACATCTTGGGTTCTCTCTCCAATATTCTTCAGAAACAACATGTGGAAATGAGTACTTGCCAGGAGATCATGCAGAATCTAAAGTATATGTTTGGTGACATTAACCGCACCCAGCAGTACAATGTTATGAAAGAACTGGTTCGCTGCAAGATGCAGGAAGGGACTTCAGTCCGTGAACATGTACTCAAAATGTTTGGGTACTTATCGGAGCTGGAGACTCTGGGGCAATGATGGATGTAGATATGCAATCTGATTTCATCTTGCTGTCATTGCCCAAATCTTTCAATAACTTTGTGGTGTCATTCCACATGAATAAGTTGGAATTGACAAATGCTTGGCTTCTAGCTGCATTAAAGTCTCCAGAAGACGTAATGAAGAAAGATGGTCCCTCTGGCACTGCAATGGTTGCACAGGTCAAAGGGAAGCACGGTCGGAAGCAAGGTTCTCGGAAGGTCCCGGTCCAGAAGAGAAAGAAGAAGAGACAAAGTGTTGGCTCATCTTCCAATGCATCCACTCTAATGGCGTCGAAGAAAACCGACGTCTGTCATCACTGCAAAAAGCCAGGGCACTGGAGGCCTAATTGCCCGGATTACCTGAAGTCAGTCGACAAAGGTAAAGCCCCAGCATGTATGAAATCTACTTTTATCATTGAAACCAGCTTTCTCGTTGGATGAGAAGGAAGTTGGGTTGTTGATTCTGATGCTTCTGTTCATGTATGCAATTTGTTGCATTTGTTTCAGGAAACTAGAAAACTTGAAGAAGGGAAGATAGTCATCCAGATGGGATCTGATGCAAGTGTTGCAGCAGTCGTCGTCGGGACTTGTCGGCTATCATTATCTAGTGGAAGAATTCTAGTACTTAAAGAGTGTCTTTATGTACCTGAAGTCAGAAGGAATTTAATATCTGTATCTAAGCTAGTTAGAAGTGGATATTCGTTCCTGTTCTGTAATAAATTAGTCATAAACCGTTATGATAAATATATTGCAGATGGTATTTTGACTTCTGGAGGACTCTATGAATTATGCATTGATAAATATGTTATGAATGTTACAAACACTAATAAAAACCCTAAAAGATCCAGGGAGGATGAAAATCTCTCAAATGAGATTTGGCATCAAAAGCTTGGTCATTTGTCTGTTGATAAGATCAATGGATTAATTAAGGATGGACCTTTAGATTTTCTACAGGCCCAACCTTTGCCTACTTGCAAGAATTGCATTCAAGGAAAAATGACCAAGATGCCTTTCCGTAACAAGGTTATAAGATGCGAAGGTATTATTGACCTAATACATACTGATGTATGCGGTCCCTTCAGTACCGCAACTCGAAATGGATATCGATATTATCTGACGTTTATTGATGACCATTCGTGATACGGGTTTATCTTCCTATTACGTCATAAATCTGAAACCTTTGAAAAGTTCAAAGAATTCAAGGATTTGGTTGAGAACCAAACCGATAAGAAGATTAAACGGATTCAATCTGATCGAGGTAGCGAGTACCTCTCAGATGAATTCAAGGAATATCTTAAAGAGAATGGAATTGTCTCCAATCTCACTCCTCCTGGAACTCCCCAACTTAATAGTGTTGCTGAAAGACGCAACAGAACCATCATGGATATGGTTCGTTCAATGATGAGCAAAGCACATTTACCACTTAGTTTCTAGGGATATGCAGTAGAGACTGCAATATATATCCTGAATAAGATTCCTAGAAAATATGTACCTAAGACTCCTCATGAGCTTTGGTATGGAACCAAACCTAGTGTTAATCACTTGAGGGTTTGGGGTTGCTTGGTCCATGCAAAGAACGTGAATGCAAGTAAGCTAGAATCTCGCTCTCGTGAGTGTTACTTCATTGGGTATGTTAGATATGGTATTGGATACCAACTCTATGACCCTGAGACTAAGAAGTTTTTTGTTTCTAGAGATGTGAAATTTCTGGAGAATGATTTCCTTAAGGGTCAAGATAAGTATGAAGTCAAGGAACTCATTGAATCCCCTGAGGATTCTGAGATTCCTGAGCCAGAAAGTGAAGAGATAAATAAAGATGAAACACCCATACTCTTCGAAGGAGTTCGAGGGTGGTTGCACCACCTGAAAGGTATGGATTCCATGTGTCAAGTGAAACTGACAATGATCCTACTTCATTTGATGAAGCACTCGCGGATCATGACATGGATAGATCGATGCTAGCAATGAAGTCAGAAATAGACTCGATGCATAAGAATGGTGTATGGACCCTAGAGGATCCACCTAAGGGGGTAAAACCCATTGGGTGTAAATGGATCTTCAAGAGAAAGAGGGGACCTGATGGGAAAGTAGAGACTTTCAAGGCACGGCTCGTAGCCAAGGGCTACACACAGAGAGAAGGCATCGACTACGATGAGACATTCTCTCCTGTGGCTATGCCTAAATCCATCAGGGCATTGCTGGCTATAGCTGCATATCTTGACTACGACATCTGGCAGATGGACGTCAAGACGGTGTTCCTCAATGGATTCCTCGAAGAGGATATCTACATGGAGCAGCCCTAAGGCTTCATGACTGAGGATGGCAAAGTATGCAAGTTGAAGAAATCCATCTATGGGCTCAAGCAAGCTTCTCGTAGCTGGAACATCAGATTTGAGGAAACCATAAAGAGTTATGATTTTGTGCAAAATCCTGATGAACCTTGTGTGTACAAGAAGCTTAGTGGGAGCGCCATTGTGTTCATCGTGCTTTATGTAGATGACATCCTTATCATTGGGAATGATACAGGGATGATGACCAGTGTGAAGATTTGGCTCTCCCATACCTTTGAGATGAAAGATCTTGGAGAAGCCTCTTACATCTTGGGTCTGAAGCTGTTCAGAAATCGAGAAAAGAGGATATTGGGATTGTCACAACATGGATACATTAAAAAGATTCTTGAACGATTCCGTATGGATAGTTCCAAGAAAGGATTCCTACCCTTAAGACATGGTATCCACCTGTCTAAAGGAATGGCTCCTCAAACTATTGAGGAAAAGAAAGCCATGGCTGGATGCCCTTATGCATCAGCTGTAGGAAGCTTAATGTATGCCATGATGTGCACTAGGCCAGATATCTGCCATGCAGTGGGAGTGATAAGTCGTTACCAATCCTGCTATGGAGAACAACACTGGAATGCAGTAAAGAACATATTCAAATATCTAAGACGGACGCAAGATTACATCTTGGTCTATGGAGATGGTGATCTCCAAGTCTTGGGATCTACAGATTCTGACTTCCAATCGGATATTGATGATCGAAAGTCGACATCAGGGTTTGTGATCCTGTTGAATGGTGGTGCTGTGAGCTGGAGAAGTAAGAAGCAGGACACTACAGCAGATTCAACAACAGAAGCCGAATACATTGCCGCATCGGAAGCTGCAAAGGAGGCGGTGTGGTTACGCAAGTTCGTCCAGGAGCTTGGCGTAGTTTCCTCTGATACTCCCATCCCGCTACTCTGTGATAACACAGGAGCCATTTCCCAGGCAAAGGAACCCAGATGGCATCAGAAGAGCAAGCACATAGAAAGGAAATACCACATCATTCGGGAGATTCAAAAGCGTGGTGACATCATCATCACCAAGGTGGCCTCCACCGACAACGTTGCTGATCCTCTTATCAAACCTCTGACACAGAAGGTTTTTGACCAGCATGTAATTAGTATGGGTTTAAGGATTGTTCCTGAATGGTTCTGAGGGCTAGTGGGAGATTGTTAGCAATGTGAGCCCGAGGCGAACCATTCCTACAATAAATGTTATTGTAATTAATGAATTATCAATAAAAGTTATTGATTATGTTTCACTCCCTTTTTGACATTGAATGAATGAATGCACTATAAGGTCCCTCTATACAATAAGGGTTATATACCATGGCCAACTTGATAATCATACAGCTGTTGATTCATTGATTGAATCATAGAGGCTGATGCTTGGATGAATATCTAAGGAGTTAGATAGAGGACTCATAAAGCATCATCAATGATTGACAAGTAGTGATCTCCAGTCTGAGTGGGAGATGGCAATCCCATCTCATTAGACTGATATCTGATCGACCTTTTGATGCAGGTCCTCTGCATGGGAATATTGATTCAGAGGTATCAGATTAGTTTTCTTTTGAGGCTCAAAAGAGGGGGATACACTCGTTGGTGTTCGCCCCTGCAAAATATATTAATTAAAGTTGAAAAAAAGAGAGATACTTACAGGGGGTAAGAGGGGAGGAAAGAGAGAGAGGGGGAATAAAAATAAAAGGTAAACAAGCGGCAAACAAATGCCGTGACCCAATTAATTACACCAGTCTGAAATAAATCCGTTAGCCGCGATCGTCACGTTCTCCCTATAAAAACGCATCCCCGAGAAGATAGCCTCATTACGAGCACGCCAGATGGACCAAAGCCGCGCAACGGGGCCCAACATATCAGATCGATCCCTCGTCCTGTTGGACCACAGGATGTCGCAGAGGTCCTCAGTATTGTCCGCACGAGCCCAAGCAACGTCGTCCCATACCCGCGTGACCGCCAGACATTGAAAGAAGAGGTGATCAGCCGTTTCATCCACCTCCCCGCAAAGATGGCACCAGACGTTAGAGTGAGGAAGAAACTTGGCGCATCGGTCCCGAGTCATCAAACGCCGATGACGAAAGACCCATAAGAAGAAGGCGATCTGCGCCGGCAAGCACAGCCCCCAGAAGAAAGTGCAGTCGCGCACCAGAGGAGCGGCCAGAGCAGGGGGTGGAGAGAGCAGAGCCATGAACGCCTTGCGAGAGGAGAAGGCCCCATCCTTCCCAGCCCAATGGTCCCGTAGAGCAATGGGAGAAGCCGTAGAGGAAAGAGCCTCCAGTAGCGAGGCTAATTCAATCGCGCGCTGATCCGAAAGAACACCCGAGAATGATGGGCACCAACAGCCATTGATCCAATAATCCGCAACAGAGGCCAGCCGATTCAACGCCAGAGCAAACAACCTCAGAAAGCGTGCCTGAAAGGGACCTCCCCCTGACCAATCGTCCTGCCAAAACCTGAGGACGGCACCCGAGCCAAGCACCGGGGTGAATAACGAACGGTTACTCCTTAACGTATCAAATACACAACGCCAGAAATGAGAGGAGTGGACCGGCCAAACTCTGCGCATAAAGCCGCTCCAGTCAACGCCCAAAATCGCCCACAGCACATTACAAAGAAAAGAATCATCCTTGCCCCAAATCTTACTCACCCATTTCAGAAGTAGGGCCTCATTGACGCGATCCAAACTTCGGACGCCGAGATCGCCAGAGCTCTTAGGCAAGGTCACCACATCCCAGGCGACCAGATGAACACCTCTACCGCTGCCGTCCGAGCGACCCCATAAGAATCGCCGCATGCATTTCTCCAGCCGAACGCGAACACCCATGGGCATTTTACTAACCGATAGGAAGTAAATCGGTATAGCAGAGAGGACAGATTTAAGAAGGACAAGGCGACCTCCCCGGGAAAGCAAGTCGACCCTCCAGCCCGCCAAACGCGCCTCCATCCGCTCCAGAATAGACCGCCACTCATTAGAACGGGCCCACCCAACCGAAAGAGGAACACCAAGGTACGGGAGAGGAAGCTCCCCAATCCGAGAGCCAAGCAATCGGCAGCAGTCCTCCGCCTCCGACGTCGACAAACCGAAGGGCACCACGATACACTTAGCAGCGTTAGTCGACATCCCCGAAAGCTCACAGAAAATAGAGATAGTATGGGCCATCCCCGCCACCGCCTCCGGACCCCCCTTAATGAAGCAGATCGTGTCGTCCGCAAACTGGATTAGAGGCACGCAAAGACCCCCCTTGCGGAAGCCCGACGTGAGGCCCGCGTCAATGACGTCGTGCACCATACGAGTCAAAACATCCAAGGCAAGAACGAATAGGAGAGGTGCCAGGGGGCAGCCTTGACGCACCCCCCTACGAGGTTGAAACGAACCGCCGACCGGTCGACCATTGATAAGCACGGAAAGTGAGACCGTGGAGATACATCTGCGCATCCAAGCAATCCAGAGATTCGGGAATCCCCGCCTACGCAATGCGGACCAGAGGAAGCGCCAATCAATAGAGTCATACGCTTTTGCAAAGTCGATCTTCCAAAGAATGCCCTTCTTCTTCTCCCTCTTCCAATCAGCCACAATTTCCGAAGCGATGAGAATGCAATCCGCAATATGCCTACCCTTAATGAACGCCCCTTGGACTGGCGAGATAAGGCCATCCAAGATCCGAGATAACCGGTTTGCCAAAGTTCTTGCCACAATAAGATAAATAGCATTGGATACGACGATAGGCCGAAAGTCGTCAAAGCGAAGCGCAGGGGTCTTCTTTGGAATAAGCACAATGTTAGCCCGGTTGATACGATCAAAGCCAAGATTGCCAGAACAGAATTCGGAGACCACCGCAATGACGTCCCCTGAAACCACGTCCCAGAAGTCCCTGTAAAAAGCGACGGGAAAACCGTCTGGGCCCGGGGATGAATCAAGATTCAGCCCCCAGACAGCAGCCTTAATCTCCGCCAAGGAGATAGAGCGAGTAAGGAAAGCGGAATCCTCGACCGAAATTTGGGGGGCCCCCGTCCCGAGCCAACGCCACCGCCTAGAAGGGAGAGCAGAAGAAATACGTCTGAAATGGTCGGTGATGGCGTTGCCCATCTCCCGATCCCCTGTGAACACCTCATCATTGATGGATATAGACCGAATAGAATTAATGCGTCTATGGTTGCTAGCCGCCCGATGGAAGTAAGCTGTGTTGGCGTCGCCTTCTTTCATCCATTTTTCCCTTGAGCGCTGACGCCATTCAATAGATCTCTTCTTATCCTCCTCCTGAACCCGAGCAATAGCATTAGTACGTTCCTGAAGCTCGTCCATAGTAAGCTCACGCTCGTTCTCAACGGAATCGAGATACAAGATAAGATCCTCCGCCGCGACGCGAACAGCATGTCGCGTATGTCTGGTGGTAGCCTTGAAGTCAGCGAGGACCTGACGAAGGGAAGAAAGCTTCTGAGAAAGCTTAGATGTCGCCGAGCCCGAGACCGGGACCTGGGACCAATGGTTTATGACGATATCTTTAAAGTTTGGTTCCAATAGCCAACTTTTTTCATAGCGAAACAACCCCCGAGGATAAATTCCATCACCCGCGTCCCATATAATAGGCGAATGATCCGAGAATGCCCGGGGTCGCGAGCCAACAGAACAAAGAGGGAATGAGTCCATAGCCAGGCTACTAGCGAGAAAGCGGTCAATCCGGGAGCGAGAAGAGCTGTTCCGCCATGTGTAGGAGATATCGTTCGGAACCAAGTTCACAAGCGCCAAATCATTAATTCAGTCCAAAAATTCTTGCGAGCCAGGATCGCGACCTCCCCGCCCGCGAGGTCGATCGGATGAGTGGATGGTAACATTGAAGTCACCCCCCAGAATCCACGGAATCCCCGAGAAGGTAATAGCGGCTTCACGTAAATCATCCCATAGTTCCCGACGTAAAATATGGCAAGTTGGCGCGTAAACGCATGAAACAACCAGGAGAGCAGCAGAGCAGACAGTTTCCAAAACGATCGAGAGGACATGACGACCAGCAAGCATAGATCTAAAAGTGAACGAGCGAGATCGCCACGTGACCAGTAATCCCCCAGCAGAGCCGACCGCGTTAATCGCACGGAAATGATCAAATGAACCGGCACCAAATGAACGCCACGTATAGTCATCAATAGCCGCGATTTTTGATTCTTGGATACAAGCAACATCACAGCCCCATTCAGATAGACGGGAGCCCAGAGTCCGACGTTTGACCATGTCCCCAAGACCACGAACATTCCATGAGAGCACCTTCATTAAGATAACTAAAGAAAAAGGCCCCAAAAAGAGAGAACCGTGTGTATTCACCAATCAGCAACTGTCGGCAATCGACCCCTGTGCATTCACCTCCTGTGCGTCAACTACCGGATTTCCCTCGCCGCCCTCAATGCCGCAGACGCCCGCGGCCTCCGCCACAACCTCCCGAAGAGTAGAGCATGATTGCATCACCCGAGGCGCGCGGATAGAGGGGTTGCGCCTGCTGTATATAGATCCAAATCGTCTGAAGGAAGAGTCCATCCCTGTACCTGGAAGAAGAGCTCCCGGGTCCTGAGGAGAGAAAGCATTAAATGAGATAGGGGGAGTACGTAACGGAGTCGAAGGGACCAGAGGGGGGATAGCATCCAAGCGAAGGGCCTCAATTTGAATCACAAAGGAATCGGGTCGAGACAACCGAAAATCCTTAAAAGCGGGTCGTGGCCACGATCCGCGTTGAACCGAAGAATCATCTCGCGTAAACGGGGGATCCGCGTAAGGATCCGAAAAGCCATACCTCAACTTTGGGGCCGAACCGAACCGAGGGGGCGCAGAAGCCGAATCGGTCTCGGGAACCCCCACGACAGGGAGTTCAGAAGATACATGCGTCAGAAGCGGGACCTGAAGGGGCGTCTCGAAGAAACCCACCACATCATGAGTGCATGGCGCCTCCTCGGAAAGAGACACCGAAGCCTCCACGTGGCAAGGACTAAGTGAAGCGTCACGTGCCACGTAAGGCGGCGAAGACGAAGCGTCAATGTGGACCGGAGCGTCGCCGACCGGCGAAGCAGGAAAGAGCTGATCACCGCTCAACAGCTGAGCATTGGAATCCGACGATGGAGGAGGGATAACAGTAAATTCAGGCTTAAATCTCCAGGTGCCGATCTTGAGAGACCCAAAGAACGAGCACCCATTCGCCTCGCGGAGGAAACCCGGGCTGCATTCGAACAAGACTTCAAGGACTGCCAGTCGGCCAATGGGGAGAGACCGTCGTCGAAGATGGAGAGGATTGATCCCCACCGGTGGAATACCTTGTTGAGCACAGGGATAGTTCTAGAAAGGAAAGGAACACCTGTAATAGAAGCCATGCAGACCTCGGTCGAGGACGAAGCTCGATCAGCCACCCGGGGTGGCCGCCAGTAAACGACATCGTTAGAACCATGAATCAGTAAGAAGTCCCGAAGCTGGGGTGAGAGACCGCGCAGGCAACAGTGAGAGGCATCCAACACGCAGAAGTCCCCAAGAAACGAGGGGCCCAGAGCACGAAGCACATGCATCTTCACCGCCTCCCAGCCGACGACGGGGTGACGAGCGACCCCTATAAGCACCGAGCGAGACGAGCCGAGGCCCTCAGACGAAGACGAAGCCAATACAGGAAAGCCCTTATCAAGAGAGAAAGCAGACGTCGAAGCATCTTCGAGAGCGCAAGAAGTTGCACCCAACGGCGCGCCGCTCCCCGCAGCCACCCCAAGCAAATGAGAAGACTCCATATTAACCAAAGAGACCGAGGGCTTCAGAAGAGAATGAGGAGCCACCACCAGTGTGTATGATCGAGCCGGGACCTCCCGTCTTGATGAGCGGCTAGGATTAGCATCATGCACCGCACGCACCGAGAAGGAAGGCAACCTGGACCTCAACGAGCTGCGGTGACGAACCCAACTACAGGAGGCATGACGATGCCCCGTAGCCCCGCATGCAAAGCAACGTGGAGGCAGGGGACATGCAGAAGCAAGATGACCCCATTCCCCACACCTGAAGCAACGCTTACCAGCCTTCTTATGAGACACCGCCTTCCAAGCGCCCGCCGCAGCATCCTCCATGGCTGCATCGCCCTCATGGAGGTAGACGACGTCCTTGCCCTTCGCAGCACCAGCTGAAGCCTTCAAACCCTCAACCGCAGCCTTCGCGCCATGAGGGCCCTGACCGCCGACGACGACAACCTCCGAACCAACGACCACCACCTTCGAGCCATCAACCGTACCCTTCGAGCCACCATCTAGGATCCCCTTGAAGTGCGACACACCCCGGAGTACCTCGTCAGAGGCACTCGCGTCGGCCGCCCACGAACCGCCAGCGAACGCCTGAGACCTTGCACCGCCTTCGCTTCTCGCACTCCCGCTCGCGCTCTCCATCCTGCAGCAACCTTCGATCCTGGACGATATGGTTTGGGGGAAAGTATCACTCAGGTATCAGATTAGTTGAGTCAATGAGTTGACTTAACGAGATCGAGATAACCAAAGACCTATGATGAATACTGTCACATCACAGGCAAACATCCTCTGACCAGAGACAGATGTATTACTATATGTCTGAGTATGTACATTTGGCAGACCAATAGGTTGATGACCTAACCAAGGTCTATATACCGACGAGCTGGTGTGCATGTAAGGGCATATGAGTAATATGATCTCTCAAAGGGATCATATAGGTTCACTTGTGAACCGGGAGACATGAGCTCACTCATGAGGTATTGGGATTGACCAAATTCCATGCATGGTCATCATGCTTTAGAAGCATGATATGAATTTGAAGGTAAGATATATGCTTTGCGAAAGCATATGTACCATATCCCAAGGACCAAGAATGAGAAACTTAGTGATCAGACCATCAAGATGACAATGCAAAAGTGATCTGTATCTTCATGATGATCATGAGTCTTCCAGTATGCAGGATGTAAATGTATTGGGAATATCTGAAGGGTGATTTGATCATAAACGATTGTATAACCATGACGCTTCCATTCCGAGGGAGTGATGAAACAGGTCTCGATTTTAGTGACTCCTCTCATTAGAGAAGTGACCTAATCTTAGTCCATATACTGGACATTGATCTGAATGAGATTCAGATGCAATGAGAAGATTAGGTTTACGGTCTTGATTTAATCAAGCATCTGTGAGAGGTCCATGGGATCTGGATTTGAGATGTGATCTCAATATCCAAGTCACTATACGTGGAACAATACAATCGCCATGTCCTTATCTCCAAGTATCTGAGGAGAAATAGCATTGTTATTGAATGGTTCAAGAATAATTCCATAAGATCTAAGCAATGATAAATTGATAATTAAATGTGATTTAATTATCATGATGTATGAAGGATTATCCAATATAATTAAATGTGATTTAATTATTATGGATAAGAATAATGTGGATAGTAATATCCAATTATTCATGATATATTATAAATGTGATTTATAATGTATTAGAGAGAGCTAATTGTAATTTATATGTGTTGATTAATTATTATGTATATTGGATACACATTGTGTAATTAATTGACAATGTAAATTATATATAGTTTTGGGTTGTGAATATGATTCACAACTTTCCAATGTCAAGATTGCAATGTTCCCAAAATTAATTAAGAATTATTTTGGTGAATAAAAATCCCAACAAATAGTTGTTGGAAATAAGTAGAGAGAAAATCAAGGAGATGTGCAATCTCATGGGAATCCATGAGATTGCCCTCCCCATTAGGAAAGGAGGGGGCGGCACCAATTCCTTTGTGGGATTGGTGGCCGTCCACTCTCCTTTATGGGGAGGAAGATCTCCTTTGTATTTTTCACTCCTTATTTGATTGGTTTAATTTGGTATTAATATATATTTGATTTATCAAATATATTTAATCAAAATTAAATCACAAGTTGTTGGCTTTTACCAACAACAATCTTGACCATTGGATTGACATAAATCAATCTCATCCATTGATTTTATGTGTCCCATGGATTGAGATCCATGGATACCAAAATCCTATAAATAGAGAGGCATACCTTGCTCTCTACTTACATGCTATTGTAGCACACTTCTCTCTCTCTCTTTCTCCATACTCGACAGCCCTCTCTCTCTCTCTTCTTGGTGGCCGTCCACCATACCTTGGTGGAGAGAATCGTCGATGCCCGTGCTATCGTGTTGCCGCTTCGACACTCTGCGGTTCTCCGTCTACTTAGAGTGCTTCGCTCACGAAGGAGACGTTCGATCTCGTGCGACGAGATTAGGAGCAACCGTGCTTGGATCAACTTCTTAGATTGCGAGGACTGCGCGGTTCATCCCCACGCTCGCAAGCAATCTCTCCGACGATCGGACTTGAGACAGGAGGTCTCTTCTCTTAGAGACTCGATCAACCACGCTTCAAGAGGTATTGCATTATACTTGTTGTGGTTATAGATGAAACGATCCGAGAATTGTTCTTGGATCATGTGGTTTCATCGAATAAAATTTTTAAATTTCGCTGCACCGAACAACTAGTACGACTAGTCGTTCTTCGTCGTATCCGATACGACGATCACGCTTCCGTGATGCGCTTGAGGATTTCTCCATATCCTTCACTTTCAAGAAGCCAAAGTCGTGCCCATCGCTCAGCATGGGTCTTACGAGAACACACAACTCCAGCATGACACTAGAGATCCCCATACATACATACATACATATATACATTACATTCAAATATACATTCCATTCATTCCAATATTACATTCATACATTACATTCATAAATACATTACATTCAAACAAACATTCATATCTACATTACAATCATACATACATTACATACATGCACTACATTCATAATACATTACATACTTATATACATTCACAAATTACATTCATACATAACATTCATACATACATTCATCCACTACATTTGTACACTACATTCATATATTACATTCTTTCATTACATTCATGCGTACATTACATACATTACATTCATACATATGTTACATATATTACATTCATACAAACATTACATTCATACATCCATTCATACAATCCATTCATACATCACATTTATATATAAATCATTTCATTCATTACATACATTCATATATTCATAGAGACATTCATACATTCATACAATATTACGTTCATTACATTCATTAATTCATACATTCATTACATTCATACATATGTTACATTCATACATACATTACGTATATTACATTCATGCATACACTACATTCATACATTACATTCATCACACACGCATACCACACAAACAAAAAATACATTTATACATATATTATATTCATTCATACATTACATTCATACATTACATTCATAATATACATACATTCATACAATATATTCATTACATAAAAACATTACATTCATACATTACAGTCATACATTACATTCATTACATACATACCTTACATGCATACATTACATTCATTACATACATACATTACATTCATTAGATACATTCATGCATATATTCAAACATTACATTCATACATACATTCATACATAAATTATACATTACATTCATACATACAATAAATTCATTACAATTATTCATACATTACATTCATACATACATTATATTCATACATATATTACATACATACATTACATTCATATGTACATTACATACGTTACATTTATACATACGTTACATATATTACATTCGTACATATACATTACATTCGAACATTACATTCATATATGCATTCTTACATTAAATTAATACATCGCAATTATACATAAATTCATTACATTCATTACATAAATTCATTACATACATTCATACATACATAAATTCAAACATACATTACATTCATTCATACATTCATATATTACATTCATAATTACATTCATATATACATTCATACATTACATTCAATACATTCATACATTATATTACATACATACTTACTTACATACACTACATACATACATACATACATAAACATACATTACACACATAAATCACACACACACCTGCACACACGCACACCACACACACACACACTACATTCATACAAACATAATATCCATACATACATTCAAGCATTACATTCATCCATTATATTCATTACATACATACATTTATAAAATACAATCATACATTACATTCATTCATTACATTCATTACATACATACATTACATTCATTGCATACATAGATTCATTTATAATTACATTCATACATACATTCATACATTACATTCATTCCAAACATCACATTCTTATATACATTCATACGTTACATTTATACATACATTCATACATTAGATTCAATCATTACATTTATCACAATCATTACATGCATACATTAAATTCATTACATACATTCATACATTACATTAATTACATACATTCATACAATACATTCATACAATACATTCATACATACATTCATACATTACATTCATTACATTCATTCATACAACACATTCATACATTACATTATGTACAACCATATATACATACATTACATTACATACATACATTACATCCATACATACGCTACATATATGCATACATACATTCGTACATACATTGCATTCATACATACATTACATTCATACATACATTCATTGGTAACGATGGGAGAGCGATGTGAAGGCTCCTTCGACGAGAGGGGAGAGCGGGTGAGAGTTACTGCAACGACCTTGCTGGCAAGGGAGGATGGGTGGAAATCGTAGCTTGAAGGGGCTCAAACTGCATGAAGGCATGGAGAGGCGACCGCTAGCGACCATTCGTATATCCTCTCGGAGGGGGCTGCTTTCGTTGTGGCTCATCGGGGAATTGGGTTCGTCAATGTCGTGAACCAGTGAGGTGTTTCTGTTGTCCTTGCCTCGCGCACACTACTAGAGCGTGCACTTTGTTGCGAAGGGGTCAGTAGAGCCTGATGATGCTGATTAGAGAGGAAGGAGGGTCAAATGCTCTGTTCTTGAGATCCTCTGATGTGGGGTCAGTCGCCGTGGCTCGTTTTCGTGGGGATGTCGTGCAGGTGACACCATGGCGTGTGGTGGCAAGGGGGCTTACCAGAGCAGAGGCAGGAGACCTGATGTGGTGGTCTAGGGAGGGGAGGTCTTTGCTGCAATGGCGTGGGTGCGGGCACAAGATGGAAGATTACAACCAAAGCCTTTGAATTGGATTCGAGTTAAGGGCCTTCCTTTTGTTGCGAGGAGGTTTTCAAAGGATCGGGAATTGTTTCTTGGGATTGCGGAGGTGGTTGGAGTCGAGAGCGCGGGCTGCCGCCTTGATGAGCCACTGGACCCCATACTTCTTGTCCGGAACCTCAGTCTCGACTTGCTGGGTTGTTGGGAGATCTTCTCAGAGGGGAAGAAACTTGTTTTGGATCTCACCTTGGCAGGGCCCCTCTCCTTGACTCGTGATATAACACACCCAGGCGAATTGGCAATGGAGGGCACGGTCACGGTGGCAGGCGCGCCGTGCCAGGTGGCGCAGTGGTTGGATGAGGGCTTGGCGAGCTTCCCGGTACAGATACCTCGTCTTCCATAGGAGATTCGATCCAGCGTGATCTCTGCAGATCCTCCTAGCGCTGCCAGGCACTCCGCTGCTGCTCTCACCTCCATACTCCCAGGTGATACTCCCAAGGCATGCCTCCTTTAGGCGTTGTTCAGAGAGATCCCATACGAATAACGGTAGCCACGCTCCCGACTCCGCAACCTAACATAGAACGGCCGCCTAAAACGTCGCCAAAGCAAATAGTCTAAGAAATCTCACACCAAGAGCCCCCCTCCTCCAATCATCACCCCGGAAATGAAATAATTGGTCATCCCCCACCTTAGGCTGAAGTCTCAACATTATCGACGGTAATACCACGTGGATTCCAGCCCAGAACGCAACTCAAATCTCCTCGTCCTCTCCACCAACTCAGTTTTGACACCATAGATACTCCGCACTTGCTTGGCCGCCAGCAAGGTCGAAGAACCCCAAAGATGAATCACCCATGGCTAGCAATGTCTTGTTCATGTGCTCATTATCATGTACCCCAAGGCCCCCTTCGTTACCTCATCCCATCTCACAGATGCAACCCAGACCTCTGTTGTTTACCTTCCGACCAAAAGAAGGTCATCACCAAATACACAACCTTCCTCCTAACCCCAACCGGCATCAATCGAGTCGAGTAGAAGAAGATAGGGATGGCCGTGAGTACATGCTTCAGGAGAGTCAGCTTCCCACCACGAGATAAGGTGACCGCCTTCTAGCCAGCTAATCTCTGCTCCATTCTGTACACAACACTGTCCGAATCTGACTTTTTTAGCTTGCCTGCCACCAACGACAACCCCATGTAGGAGACTGGAAGCCCCCCAGGGGGCACTCAGCCCACTCCGTGAATCTGGTGCATTCTGCATCATCTATACCAAACCGACTTATGTATGTTGACCTCAAGACCAGAAAGACTACTAAAAATATCGACCATGTGCGCCACGTTGCAGTTCTGTTCCTCCGAGCCTCCAAGGAATAAGACCGTATCATCCGCATATTGAAGCAAAGGTGTTGGGAAAATGAGAAGACTTATTTATTCCATCTGCCCCAGGATCTCTTATATAGGAGAGCAGCCTATGGGTAAAATACATAAAGAGTCCAACAGAAAATAGAAATATAAGAAAAGACCAGAAGTGAATAATATATCTCTACACCCCCCTCAAGGTGGAGCATATATATCAATCATGCTCAGCTTGGACGAACACTTCTGGAACGGCCCTCGAAGTAACGCCTTGGTAAAAATGTCTGCAGTTTGATCCTCTGAGCTAACATGGGATGTAACAATAAACCCTTTTTGAATCATGTCACGTATGAAGTGACAATCAACCTCAATGTGCTTGGTTCGTTCATGAAATGCTGGATTATTTGCAATGAATAGAGCCGCCTGATTGTCACATTCCAGAGCCATAGGAAGCGGGACTTTTATATATAGATCTGTAAGCACAGCCTTTACCCACATCATTTCTATACTGACCTAGGCCATAGCCCTATATTCAGACTCAACACTTGACCTTGCTACAATTGTTTGCTTCTTGCTTCTCCATGAGACTAGAGAATCTCCAAAATATACAACAAACCCAGTGGTGGAATTCCTATCCTTGGGGCACCCTGCGTAATCTGCATCTGCACAAACTGACATAGTAACCTCCTTGCCTTTCTTAAACAGCAGACACGTACCTGGAGATGACTTAAGGTACCTGAGTATCATATGTATAGCATCCATGTGTACCTGACGTAGTTGCTCCATAAACTGGCTCACTCGACTCACAGCAAAGGAGATACCGAGCCTGGTAATAGTTACATAGAGAAGTTTGCCCACCAGTTCTCAATATCTACTCTTATCCACCTCATCAGTGTCATCATCATATAATTTCATACTAGGATCCATAGGTGTAGGGGTAGGTCGGCAACCACGCATTCCTGTTTCACTCAACAGGTCAGTGACATATTTCCTCTAGGTCATTACCAACCCATGAGGATTTCTGGCAAACTCTAGTCCCAGAAAATATCTAAGGACCCCAAGGTCCTCGGTAACGAATTCACGACCCAGCATTTCTTTTGCCCCCTGGATTCCCTGTTCATCATCACCTGTAATCAGAATATCGTCTACATACACCATAATAGCAATAATACCTTTGGGTGTCTTCTGTACAAACAGGGAATGATCAACATTAGAACGTCTGTATCCTTGTTTCTCAAACAGGTCTGAGAGCTTCTGGAACCAAGCTAATGGGCTCTGCTTAAGGCCATAGATAGCCTTATGAAGTCTGCACACCGTAAGACACTCCCCCTCAACAGCAAAACCAGGTGGTTGTTGCATGTAGACTTCTTCCTATAAATCACCGTATAGGAATGCATTCTTCACATCTAACTGGTATAGCGGCCAATCACGAGTAACTGCAACAGAAAGGAGGATCCATAGGGTGGAATGGAAAGCAACCGGCAAGAATGTATCAAGATAATCCACCCCATATGTCTGTGTGAAGCCACGAGCAACAAGGCGAGCCTTGTATCTGTCAATACTGCCATCTGCATTCTGCTTAACTGTAAAGACCCATTTGCAGCTAACTGTAGACACATCAGCAGGTGTAGGAACAAGGCTCCAGGTGCCTCTTGACTGAAGAGCTGCCATTTCTTCTTCCATGGCCAATCGCCATCGACTATCCTTAAGTGCATCTTGATAATTCAGTGGAATATCCACTGCTGACAATGCAATGACAAAGTTCCTGAATTTTCCAGTGAGACGGTCAAACGACACATAAGATGCTATAGGATATGACGCGCAGCTCCGCTTCTACTTTCGTAGAGCAATAGGTACATCTAAATCATCTGTCTCCTCAGCTGGCCTCTGTAACACATCCTGCTCAGGAAAATCATCAGATCCATCAATAGTAATATTTTCAGAACATACCTCAGGCGAGCTAGATGATGAGCGGTGTCCATGACCAAAAGCAGGCCTACGGGTATAGTGGAATGACAGTGGTGAAACAAGCACAATGACAGGAGGTGTAGGAGATGATAGCGGTTCTGGTGGTGGTGGTAGTGGTGGTGGTGGCATGTATATAGCATCAGTAGTGTCAGAGGAAACCAGTTGATCACCTGTAGACGAGAAGTACATAACAGATTCGAAAAAGGTGACATCAGCACTGACTAAATACCTCATACACAATGGATCATAACACTTGTACCCCTTCTGCGTTCTGGAGTACCCGACAAAGACACAGTTGACAGCCCTAGGAGAGAGCTTGTCAGTCCTGGGAGACAACTGGTGAACAAAGGCTACCGAGCTAAACACATGAGGAGTAAGGGAGAACAATTCTTTGTTAGGGAAAATAAGAGAGAATGGAATCTTCTCACCTAAGACAGATGACGGCATTCGATTAATAAGATAGCATGTCGTAAGAACATCACCTCAGAAAGAATGAGGGGCATGACTCTATATAAGAAGCGACCTGGTGACATCGAGTAAATAACGGTGTTTCCTTTCAACAACCCCATTCTGTTAGGAAGTATAGACACAAGATGTTTGGTGGATAATCCCTTGAAATGAAAAATAACTGGATAGGGTATAAGTACAGATTTCCAGAGCATTATCACTTCTCACAATCTTAACAGATGCAGAAAGAACATTACGAACTTCATTAATGAAATTGATGATAATATTCCCTGCTTCAGATTTATTCTTTAACAGAAATACCCATGACACACGAGAGAAATCATCCACAATAACTATATAAAATATGTGTCCATGATGATCAGGAAACGACTAGGACCCCATATGACATGAAATAACTCAAACTTGGAGTTACTACTCCGACACTGACGACTCGGAAAAGTAGACCGATGATGTTTTCCCAACTGACAAGCCTCACATTGAATGGACGTGTGAGGTGAAACCTGAGGTAACACATGACACAGCTTCTGAAGTGGTAGATGTCCAAAGCATAGGTGCCACAATAATGGGGAGATATGTCCAACAGGTAGAGTTGATGTTCCAGCATAAGGAGTCCGACTAAGGCGATAGAGGCCGTCTTGCTCATAGCCACGCCCAATCACGTTTCCAGTAAGGATGTCCTGAAAAACAAGAGAGGATGGATCAAAAATTGCTCGACAATGTAAATCCTATGTAAGTTGGCTAATGGACAACAAATTCATCGAAAAATCAGGTGCATGTAACACGTTTTTGAGATGCATGTATGGTGTCAATCTAATCTCCCCCTGCCCAATAATCGAGGAATGTGTTCCATTAGCAATAACCATTGTACAGGCTGGAGAGACCTGTCTGTATCCTGTAAGTAGACCTTGATCACCACACAGATGATGTGTGGCACCAGAGTCCATAATCCACTCTAAAGTATATGATCCACTACTGCTAGTGATGCAGCGGTGCTACCTGATGTATTGATGGATGAAGATGCAAATGCGGCAACGTCGGCGTAACTCTCAGAAGTAGATATTGTTGTAGTGGGACTAGCTAGAGGAATGATGCCCCTCAGACGAGCTACAAGATCATCAAAGCGCTGATCCATAGATGATGCGGCTAGGGGTTCGATCTATTCAGCGACTCGTGCAGAAGCAGGAAATCCATGCTTAGAATAAAATGTGTCTTCAGTATGTCCAGAACGATGGCAAAAAGTACACGATGGCCGAACACGATGTCCTCTACTGCGAGGTCCACGACGACGGAACTGATGATGACCTCCACGACCTCGATTGGCTGCCATGGTTGAAGCGGTCTGATTCGTAGCAGACGAAGGGACAGTGATACGGCTCAACCTACGAAAAGCTTCCTCCATAGGAGGAATAGTAGAATCCGCTAAGATCTGGGAACGAGTTGCCTTGTATTCTGGATCAAGGGCAGTAAGGAAAACACCCACCATAGTGGCATTCTGATAGGTCTTCTATTGCTCTGGAGTGGTTGTCAGAGGCATGAAGCTATAAAGCTTCTCAAACATTCCACGTAAAGACATGTACAATGAGTAGAGAGGCTGTCCATTATGCTTGATTGTAAAAATGTCATGCTGAAGTTGCAGAATCTTCGTCTCATTCTTTGCCTGTGAGTAGGTAGCATGCAGAAGCTCAATTTGGATTTAGATTTTTATGCATTTTAATAAAACTTTTATCAAAGAATACAAATGAAAAAAGAAATGAAATAAAATAGGTTACTTATGTACATAAAATAAGAGGTCAAAAACTGCTAAAATACAAAATATACAAAAGAGGCCCAAAACCCAACTTTCACATATGAGCTCCGAATCACTTGAACTTGGTCTTGTTTTGAAGGTAATTGAATGTACATTAGTTCAAAAGTGAGTATGATTAAAACATACACCGGATGGGGAAGATATGAGGTTTTTAGTCCGGAAATCCTTAAACTAGGGTTTGGGTTTTTGGTCTACTTATTTGGGTTAGTGATTTTTTTATATTTTTTATTTATTCTTGTTAGTGATATATACAGGAAGTGGTTTTGTGTCATTCGAAGTTAGCATGAATGAGTTAAAAATCTGAGAAGTTAGGTAATTTACAGGTCATTTTTGGCTTGGATTTTTGGCTTCTTATTTTGTGCATAAATAAGTGCTAAAATGCAATCCTTATGAAAACATGCATGAATACTAATTATGTAGAATAGATGCAGAAATGCTGTTGATTTTGAGGGATTTGAGCTTAATAAATGAGATTTAGAGTGATGAATCCGAGATTCATCATCCCCCTATACTTAAACCATGCTCGTCCCTGAGCATAAAAAAGAAATGTCATGAGGTGAAATGAGATTGGGTTCCATACCAAGACCATGAACTGAAGGTGAAAGTGAAACTAAACTCGACCTTTGGATTATTTGTGTGTCGGAACTTCTGTGAGACTTAGAATTTTAAAATCAACAGCCTTCAAGTTCTACACAACATTGATACAGTTTCGGCTCAGAAGTCATCTTAGATCAATCCTCTTCCCAAAGTATACCCTATGAACATTGAACAATCGACTCAGGTGTGTGAAAGGTTTTAGCTCTTCCCATCCAGAATGACGGACTACCATGCTCCTCTCCCCTCCAGTAACTCGTCTTCGGGGAGTCAGGTATTTCCTTCTAAGGTCTGTCACGTTGTGTTCACAATCGAATTGGGGGAGAAGTTAGAAGAAAGATAAAAAAACTGGAAGATGGCCAGTGTAGTCACCTCTCCTTGTGAAGCTGGCCAGTGTAGCCGAGTCTCCACCAAGATCTGCAGGTTTTTCTTTGAAGCTTGGACCTTTTTGGTCAGATATTTATTTGGTATTGGCTTCTTTGTATTTGGAATTTTTGACGGTTCTGCTTAAATCTTGTTGTGCCCCTACGGATACAGAATCTTTTTGTTTCCGTACATTTTTTTGAGGTCTTAGAAAAAATTGTGCCCAGCCGTCAATCCCTTTTTCCGAAGCTTTATTTCAATCCGTATTCCGGTCTTTAGATTTCCACGCTACCAGTAAAGAAACTCACACAGTCTTCCAACATCCCGTCTGAGTTGAGCTAAGTGCATAGTGCGAGAGTACAAATTAATTCCCTATTACAGAGTTGTACCCAGAATGAAGAGACCAGATTAGACACTAAGAGTCAAACGCTGCATATTGTCATGTGGAACTCAAAGAATTAAGTCAAAGACCTAAAGCTCTTAAAATCATATTTCTCGGTGAAGTTCCTATGAAAATTAGGTGGATTAAGGTCAAGTCCAGACCACTCTCGGTTTCTGCTCACAACTTGGTTCAGAACCCAATGACTTCTCACAGATGCAAATGAATGCGATGCTGGATGAAGTGCAGGTGTGTGAAATGCCGACACTTTTTTTGTGATTTTTTTATTTTTTATGCAAGGGATTTTTGGTTTTTTTAATGCAAAAATGAATAAGAAGACTTTTTTTCAAAAATTTTGGGCATAGTCAGTGTTAGGCTCTGGTCAATTCCCCATATATAGGTGGGCGGAAAAAAATGAAATGAACGGGATATGTGAATGAGGAGAGTATATACAGGTGGGCGTCGATTCCCCCTATACTTAGGCTCTGGTCAACCTAAGTATAGAAGAAGGGTGGAAGTGAAGTGATCGGGAGAATGAAAAGGATGGTATATACAGATGGCATCGGTCCCCCCTATACTTAAGCCTTGGTCTAAGTAGAGGAAGAAGCTGTACAAGGAGACCGATGTGGTCGGGAGGGAGGGTGGGTAGCCGATGATTAAGATGGTTTTCGGCTGATCTTTTTGTGAGCCTGAGATGGGAGATCGGTATAACGAGACGGAGATGAAGCATATGATTCCCAACTATTATCAGTGTCATCCTCAGAAAAATCATGATGTATAGTAGATGAAACATTTGAGTCACATGAAAGGTAGCCATCATCAGAGTTATCCTTAGAGGAATAGTATCTGAATGTGACACACTCCAGATATTCATGTCTTTTTGTTTTTTCAATTGTTTTCTCAAAATTCGTTCCTTCTTGGGATCAAGGGATTTGTCCTCAGATGAATATTCAGAAGCACCGATCTCAGTCAGCTCATAAGAAATAATTCCAGTATACTTGAAGGGGGCAGGTGCATCAGCTTTGGATGAATAGTAGTTAGGAACGGGAGTTGTCCAACGAGAATCGAATTTTGGATCCTTGCGAAGATATGGTTTTAGAGCTGTCGAACAGATTTCACTCATGTAGATTCCTCTTCCGAAAGGTCAAAGGTGACTTCCTTTTTCTTTCTTCATGAAGGTATTGGTTCACTTGAGTATCCAGATGAATAGCCATTGGAATTATTCTCCTTGGTCGGTGTTCGGGCTGCATGTTTGTTCTTAGTCTTCTGAATGTTGGTGCACTCTCGATTTGGGATGATTTGGTCAAGATATTCAGAGTAGGTTGCCCCTGGGTATGACCATGCATATATCTCAGGATCATAGAAGAAAAATTTATCTATTTTGAGATATGCGGGAATTGAAATACTGGGGAGAGTCTCTACATGTTCGTTCTCAATTGATTTCATGTTGGAGCATTCCTGTGTTGAGTTGATGTGATCAAGGTAGTCAGAATAGGTCGACCCAGGGTGCGACCATGCATAAGTCTCTGGATCATATGATTCATATACTCGATTCTCCATGGTGAGAGCAGCTGGGAATGGAGCAGGGGGAAGATTATCCAAACCAATAGTTTCATCAATAACCGCTATCTCAGGTGTCGTAGCGGGGTAGGGCTCTTCTACCGCTTCATGATTATGGTTGTCGGGGACTTCGTGGTTTGCCTCAGAAAATCGTGGTTCCTTAAAGACTGTGTCAGATCGTAGTGCTTCCAATGCTGTGAAATTGATTTCCCGAGTCTCACAATCAATAATTGCTTAGCCAATTCCAAGAATGGCTTTCCGAGAATAATTGAAGACTGAATGAATTCTCCTTGATGCCCAATATCAATGATCGTGAATTCTACTTTAAGTGGAGTACCTTGGAATGCCATGATGATAGAAATAATTCCTATCGGCCTCTTTATCAATCGGTTTGCTAATTAAACAATCTCTCGTATTTTCCTGATCAGTCCGAGTTTGAGTTCGTGAAATACATAGGTCGGGAGGATATTGATTGGTGAATCGTCATCATATTCGAACATGGGTAAAAATCATGTCTTTGATTTCACAGTCAAATCTGGGCAACCGCTTCACTATGCGGCTTTTGGTTTTTCTCCTCAACACCAAGGAAGAGGCCATTGACAAGATATGTCTATCAGTCTTTGTTCTAATCCTGTCCGACTTTTTCATAATTAATTTGTCCATTATAAATCCTTTAAGGACGGGGAAGTGTTCAATGGCTTGTAGAAAGGGAAGTTCAAAAATCAGTTTCTTTTCTAGTGCTTCCCGTACAGCAGGATCCAAATTCTTCAGATCATCTTCCGTTTCAATTTTTATGAAATTTTTGAGATCTTCATTTTTTTGTGATTTTCGGATATTCCAATTTTTTTGGTATTTTCTGTGTGGTGCGGCGATGTGGTGTATTCCTCAGATGAGCAGGGGCTTCGATGTTCAGAGTAAGAATTAGAGGCATAGTCATTTCTAGGAGAATAATATGCAGAAGTGCCGCTGTCCGAATCGTCCCTAGGTTCCTGAATATCCTCAAAATTTTCAGTCTTATATCCAATCATTTTCTCATTCATTTTTATGTCCGATCTACCCGAGATTGAAATTAATCGATCGGCAAATTCTTGAAATCTATCCTCCATTAAATCAAATTTCTTATTCATCCTCAAAATATCCTCCAAAATCTTTTCATGACCAATTGTGGGAGCAGTAGGGGTGTGTTTTTGTATTTGAGATTCAAAAATTTCCTCTTCCATTTTCCTATATGTACTAGGAGAGGAGTCTCTTGAAATATCCAATATATGATCATCATTTTCTGAAAATATCTCCTCAATAATTATGAGTGGTCCGAGTAAAGTTCAAACCTTTGTTTATGAGTGGTCGGACCTTGATATTGTGGAGTCAACATACAGGGTAGATGTGTTTCTATGTGGTCAGTCCAATCCTCTGTATGAGTATCATGTCTGAAGAGGGGATTGTCATGGTCAATCCAAGATGATGATTGTTCATTGGTGTTCCAGGGTAAGGTCGATGGAAGAGGTGAAATAATGTTCAATTCGATCATGTAGTTATCATCTCCCAGGAATGATGGATTGATATTTACCGAATATGAAGGATGAATTGTATGATCGGAGTAAAGTGGATTGATGTATGAAGAAGTGGAGACCTCAGTCGGTTGTTGGTTTGTATGATCCGAATACAAAGGGTTGTCATTCATGGAGTAGATCGGATTTATTGAGACTGATGGATCTATTGATGGTTGAGAGTCTCTTGTGGAAGTTGGAGGAGGTGCTTTGGGTCTAACCGATACGAATTCATTTTTATAGCACTGATGGATTCTCCGATAATTGTTCGGTCATTTTTTAAAGAGCTGAAAGGAATAAGGGGTTAGGTCTGCAACGATTTTTATGATCTGGAAAAAGTTCCATTATCAAGAAAGGAGAGAGATGATTGCACAGGATAGTCAAAAGAAATTTTATCAAATGTGCGGCTATTGATCTTCAAAATCGGTTCACGCACACCAATGCAAACACAAATCAAACTCCAGATTCACCAACTCACACAATGAAGCCGTAAGAGTTCGGCTATAATCTTTTGAATTTTTAGTTGGTGATAAGAAAATCTTGGAAAGAATTTAACGAGTTGTTAGGTGCCGAAATTTTCGTAATGACTGGCCCGAATTCTTACGACTAGTTGCACCTACTTTCAGTCAGTATGGGAGTAAGTACGGACCGTAAAACGGCTATCCGCTACTTGAGGACGGAGCCTTACGCAGTGTCCTCTAAACCACCCACTCTGCTAAGGAAATTCGGACCGTTTACCGGCTACCCGTAAATCCTCATTGAGAAGTAGCTAATCATTTTTGGCAGAATTAGTAGTCAATATGAAAATCCGGATTTGGGCTCTAGCCTTAAGTGTTGTCCCTCGCTCACTCAGAAAAATAAAAGCATCCAAGGTCGGGGTTGCTCTCCCGCAAAAATTCTCGACTTTATGGGTTATTTGAAAAGTCGGCTAGAATTAGCAGTCCCTATTTTAATTAGGCGATCACTGAAGAATTAAATGAGCACAAATGCACGTCTACCGTCCAGTCTCAATTTCCTTTACAATTATGTGACAAAATAGGAGGGAAAAATTCGAGAAAAGCCGATGCACGTGAAAACAATGATGTATGCTCAGTTAGAAGACTTACAATGCTTACTCACAATCTCCATGTGGGATGCAATACAGAAGTTGAAAATTTAGTCTATATGATGCAAGCCGATGAAAAACCGCACCTAGCAGAAAGTTCTATTAGCAGGAAGAATTGAGTTGAATTTGGCTAAATTGAACGATTTATGTGCGTCTCAATTAATGTGCAGTGGCCTTAGGTCCTACGAGCACAATTAAAAATTAAAATATTCAGAGAGCCGTATATGCAGGTCTATCCTAATCGCCACTCAAGTCGGGCGCCACCCTCACGGGAGAGTGAAATAGGCCACGACACACCACAAGAATAGTTCAAGGTTTTTTTACACACGCGAGAGTTCAAACGGACACCGCTATAAATGAGAAATTAATTACAGAAATAAAATTGCGGAAATTAAAATCCAGACTCTACGCTCTCTCACGACTCGAATCGATCTTAATTTAATTGCGGCTTTTTGGGAGTCGGTGAAGATGCTTCGGTTCTTGAAAAAATGCTCCACGTACGCCGGGTACCTCGCAAGAAAAATAAGAGAGTGACTCAAAAAATAAATTCAAAATAAAATAAGAGAAATAAATGCTGAAAATAAAATAAAATAAATGCAGGAAAAAAATAGAATTTACAATGAACAATTCGGGGATCAGACTACCCGAATGCGGAAAACCGAATAAAATTTTTAGACAAAACTCTAAGTCGTTTGCCTCCCCGACAATGGCGCTATCTAACGAGTCCGAAATTCGTTGTGTTAAAGATGATTTGTATTTATCGTTCGCTTAAAAAGATTAATTGATTTTATCGTTTCGTTATAGGCGGCAATCGGAATCGGTCAAGAAAATAATCCACAAATAATTATTCAATTTTTATTCTCGTGGTTTTATGTTTATTTTACTTGGGCAAGTCCCAGGGTCGAACATAAGAAGGCAAAGGAAGAACCTAAAATTATATCGATCAAAATTCGTGTGCAGTTTTCGAGGCGGTCTTTTTTTTGGAATTTTTAATGCAATAAAGGATGCAAAATGCAATTTCGGCCTATTTTAGGGACTAAAATGTTAATTACGCTCAAACGATGTCCAAAAATATGAAACTTGGCCAAGATGCAAATTATGATGAAATGAATGCACTATGATTTTTTTGGAATTTTTGGATGCAATATGAATTTTTTATGAATTTTTAAATGCAAACATAATAAAGTTCAATAATTAGTTACAATAAATATTAAACCTAGTTATTTTCAAAGAACAAAATTATCTAAGATCTATGACTAGGTGATGGATCTCAGAAAAATCCTAAATCTCGAAAATACTATTTTTAATATCTACTAAAAATCAAACACTGAAATATGCAAAATGATTTTTACAGGACAAACTATGTAAGTAAATTCAATTCTTTTTGTGCACAATGTCAAGCACAATTAATTCTACAATATATGATTTTTCGGGAATTGTTAGAGCAACAGTTAATCAATGGCAAATTTAAGAGCACAAAATGGGCAAATTATGCAATTTTCCATAAAATAATTAATTATTAATTAACCATTGATTACAAAAATTTCCACAATATGTCAGACCGTAGAGAATTAAATGACAAACATAATGCTATTTTTGGATAAATAAAATAATGCAATGTAGTAGTTTGAAATAAAGGGGAAAGACAGGGGTACATATGCAATAAAATAAATAGAAATAAATATAAAAAGGCAGGGCGGTCCTAGTTGGAATTACCAAGAACGCCGGGGGTTTTTGCAAAATTGCCAAAGGGTCACGTGCGAGGCACGTGACCTCTGTCTAGCAGGGACTCGTGCGCAAAAAGAGGACTCTCTAGGGGCCCTTTCGCAATTGTCCAGTGGCTCACGTGCCACCGACGTGCGGGGGTCGGCTCGGGTGGAGGCTTGGGCGTGGGCCTATAAGTGGCGTGTTGTCGTGCCTTGGGTTGGCCCGAGGCTTAGGTCCGGGACTCTCGTTTGGGGCCACAGCTTCCGAAGCTATCTGCGCCGTTGAACTGATTGATCCGACGATGGAGGATAAAGCATCTCTGAACGGTCAGATCTGGAGCTTCTTTGCGATCGAACGGCGGCGATTGGCCGAAAAACGGCCCGCGATCGTCGGAGTAGTGGAGGAGCTCTGGTGTTCGGCGAAGGTTGGCGCGTGGAATTGGCGATGCATGCGAGGCCGTTCGTAGTTGATGTGGCCGGCGAAGCTTGAAGCTCGGAGGTACTGCCAGTGGAGGTTGCTCGACGTCGAGGCGGAGCTGGAGATGATGGTCGATGAACGTCGGGGTCGAAGTCGTTGTGGCGGTAGGCATTGTCGAAGAAGACAAACTTGAAGTCGGTGGAGGTTCGTTGGCGGTGAAGCGAGCCGGAGTAGAGTCATTGGGCTAGACGGAGGCAGCCGGAGCAAAAGCAGAGGAAGTGTGGCGGCGGAGCCGCTTCCGCAACGAGGGCTGGGGAGCCCTCGGATCTCGCCGCGATGTTGGCGTGGCCGGGCTGTCACCACTAGGTCGGCCTGGAAAGAATGGATATCGGCAGATGAATGTTCTATCGGCGGGGGTTCTTCTTAAATAGGAGAAGGGTCCGCCAGAGAAGGAAGGTTTTGGGGCTGGCGATTTTGACGAGGGATTCGGGGATGTCACAAGGTTGGGAGGAAATCTGGAAGGGATACGCGGGGATTTGATGATCGGATTTGATGAGGGAGTTCGATTAGGAAGGCGGCAGCAAGATATTTGCGGCGGAGAAATCGCGGGAGGGGGCGGCGGTCGGATCTAATTTGGGGGAGAAGCGGGATGAGGAAGACGACCCCTGGGCCGTCCGATCGGGCGATGATTGAATGGCCCAGATGGGGCCACGTGGCGGAGTATTAAGTGAAGAGGTGCGACACGTTCTGGGCACGTACGTGAGAGGCACGTGCGCAACACGTGCGTGGTTAATTTTTTTAATAAAAACTAATAAATATAAATGCCAATGGCTGACACGTGGCGGCTCCAGGGGCTGCCACGTGTCAGCACCAGAAAATTCGAAAAATAAAGATTTTGTAAAATGCAAAATAAATAGCAAACGAACTCGGATCGAAAAAGTTTCTTCACGAAAATTGCTCGTCTCGATGAGATCTACAACTTTCATGAATCAAAACCAAAATCGTTCAAATGCACAAAGTGATATTCTTGGGGTATCCCGTGTACATAGATTACCTTGATTTTTGGGTTTTGTAATTTTTATGTCATTTCTAAACCAGATAAAAAATCCGGAAAAAATACGATAAAATCAAGAATAAATATTTACACATTAATCTAATTTTTTGGATTTTTATTAATTAAGAAAAAGAAGAAATAAAATAAGGAAAAGACTAATTTTGTACAGTTGGTTAGTGAAGACTCGGACCCAATTTGTTTCTTTAATTTCAAGCTCAAATTAGAATTCGATTTTTGTGCATTTTAATAAAAATTTTATCAAAGAATACAAATGAAAAAGAAATGAACTAAAATAGGTTACATATGTACATAAAATAATAGGTCAAAAACAGATAAAATACAAAATGTACAAAAGAGGCCCAAAACCCAACTTTCACATATGAGCTCCGAATAACTTGAACTTGGTCTTGTTTTGAAGGTAATTGAATGTACATTAGTTCAAAAGTGAGTAGGATTAAAACAGACACTGGATGGGGAAGATATGAGGTTTTTAGTCCGGAAATCCTGAAACTAGGGTTTGGGTTTTTGGTCCACTTATTTGGGTTAGTGATTTATTTTTGTATTTTTCATTTGTTCTTATTAATGAGTGATATGTACACAGTGGAGGTGGTTTTGTGTCATTCGGAGTTAGCATGAATGAGTTAAAAATCCGGGAAGTTAGGCAATTTACAGGTCATTTTTGGCTTGAATTTTGGCTTCTTATTTTGTGCATAAATAAGTGCTAAAATGCAATTCTTATGAAAACATGCATGAATGCTAATTATGCAAAATAGATGCAGAAATACTGTTGATTTTGAGGGATTTGAGTTTAATAAATGAGATTTAGAGTGATGAATCCGAGATTCATCAATGTCCCACATTGCTTTGGCAGTAGGCTGATGGAGAATATCATTAGCAATCTCAATTGCTAACGTTCCGGAAAGCTAGACTTTGGCATATGCATCATCCCAAGAGGCATTAACCCATTTCTTCTCGGCAGGCTCTTCCTCAGTAAGAATATGCTTCTTACCGGTTGACTTCACCATGCTCATGAACTACATGGCCTATAGTTCATAGTTTGAACCATCCATCTTCACAATAGGCGCTAGACCTCTGAAGGCATCTGTAGAAGAAATACCTGCCTTACTTTCTCACATTATGATATAGGAAGACTAGGGGAGTAGACTGAATATATGATTTTGTCTACACCGACATTAACGGGTTTAGTTGCATGTGTAGACGCAAGCAACAAAATCCATCAATCTGTAAACGTGCGCGCGGAAAGGACTAGAGTTGCACGTCGTACGCGCGCTAGTTTAGGACTTCACGCGCACGGAGATCATGCGCGTACACGCGCGCACAGATGTGCGTGCTGGATCACATCACGGGGATGGACAGGAGCACGCGAGCAGATATGCGCGTAGAGGATCACGCAGTGCGTGCACTAGGGCGCAGATGCGCGAGTACAGCGCACGGAAGAAGCGCGAGCGCTGCGATTTCTACGCGCACTGGAGATGCAATGTGTAGATGACGGCACACCGGCGCGCGGTTGTTCCTACGCGCAGGCACCGGAGGCGACACACAGGAGAAGGCGTGTGCGCAAGCGGCGCAGGCGTGCGCGGACGGCGCAGGCGTGCGTACGGCGGCGCAAGGCGGCGCAGGCGCGCGTGGAGGGCTGGAGGGTGGAGGCTAGGGTTAGGGTTTTGGCTTGAGAACTCCGATCTAGGACCGTCTCTCTGATAACATGTTGGGAAAATGAGAAGACTTATTTATTCCATCCGCCCTAGGCTCTCTTATATAGGAGAGCAGCCTATGAGTAAAATACATAAAGAGTCCAATAGAAAATAGAAATATAAGAAAAGTACAGAAGTGAATAATATATCTCTACAAAAGGGATAGAAATATCTCTCAGCCGAAAGCCCTCACACCACCCTGTCTCCACCGCACGCCTGAACAGAACTGCCAGAGCATCCACCACCAGAACAAAGAGCATAGGAGCCAACGATCACCCACTGAAGCTGAAAGAATCCCCCCTCTGGCTTGTCATTCGCCAGGATCGAGTAGGAGGAGGTAATGACACATCTCTTTATCCATTCCACCCAAAACTCTGGGAATCCCCTCCGTCACAGAGAAGCCTACAAGAATCTCCAATCAACACAGTCATATGCTTTGGCATAGTTGATCTTCCAAAGCACCTCCTTCTTCGAGTGCTTCCAATCAAGGCAAGTCTCTGACGACCAACCCATCCGACATCTGATGCCCCGGAATGAACGTTGACTGTCCATGTAGCACGACTTAGTCCAAAAACACCTTGAGTCTGTTTACCAGTAATTTAGCCACTATAAGATAGAGAGCGTTGTTGGAAAGTGCAATCGTCCTGAAGTCCTCCACCATCATAGGAGACTCCTTCGTTGGTAAGAGGAACAACAACGCCGATTAACCTTCTTAAAGCCTCTATTCCCTTCCCTGAACTCATTCAGCACCTCCAAAACTTCCGCCTTCACTAAGTCCCAGAACTCGCGGTAGAACATCATCGAAAAGCCATTAGGACCATGAGCCTCATCTGCATTCAGCTCCCAGACTGCTCTCTTCGCCTCTTCCTCCGAAAAAGGAACCACCAAACTCTCCGCCTGCTCACCGGACAAAGACTCCACCCCTGTTCCTAGCCAACCCCAACCTTCCCCCCTTCTCCATCGCGAAGTCTCCATGAAGTGGCACCGCAACACACTTCCTATCTGCGCCTCCCCCAACACCCTCGCACCTCCGATCTCAACCTCATGTAAGTAGTTTCTTCTCCTCCTCCCAAAAGCCATTGAGTGAAAAAACCTCCTATTAGCGTCATCCTCTTTCAACCACCTCTGCCTCGATTTTTGCCTCCACTCCTCCTTTCTGTCCTCCAGCATCAACTCCTCAAGCAAGCCCAATCTCTCATCCACCTCCTCCTGGTCCAACCTCCTCTCATCATCAAGTCCATCCAACCTCAACACCCCCGCATGGGCCTCTCCCCTCCTGGCCCTCCGCCTAGCCTTAACCTCCCTCCCGAACTCAATAAGGAAAGACCATATGAACTTCAACTTTGCCGCCACCCGAGAGACCTTCGAGCCCATAGAAGACCAGCTTCGCTGCTGCTCAGCGACCTTTTCCCTAAAACCTTCTTCCTCCAAAAGCCAGTTTCGCTCAAAGAAAAAGAAGAACCTGCTTCTCCTCTCCTCACCGGATGACCAAAGGATCGGGGTGTGATCAGAATATGCCAGTGGTAGCGCCCAAAACTGAGATAGATGGAACAACTCTACCCCTTCATATAAGAGAAGAAACGATTCAGTCTGGATCGTGACCTCACATTCCGCCAAGTGAAGGCACAACCAACCACATCAATAATCGACAGGTCTAAGGAGTAGGCCACTCTCCTCAAGGCCTCCGAACCCGGATCCATGCCACTACCCTACTGCAGTCGGTCATCGGGAAGTAGAGTCACATTCAGGTCTCTGCCAATGATCCAAACCTCAGTTGTGCTTGCTGCACCCAACTCCCCCAACTCCGCCGCTAAGGATCCCCTATCTGCACCCATCGGTCCATAGACATTCGTGACAAGGAAGCACAGACCATCTGCCCACCTTCTCAATCTCACGGACAGATAAATTAAAGACTTCGACGTCGTCAGCAGGTCAAACTTATCTTTCAACCATCCAACCAACAATCCACTCGAAGCACCCTGGGCCTGCAGTTCAACCAACTTAAAACATTCACCACCATCCAACCCCTATCTGATAGTGTCCTCGTACCTCGACAACTTCGTCTCCTAAAGCAGAAACATGTCTGCACCGGCCTCCATTATTAGGTTCCTAACCACCAACGATTTTTCGGGACGACCCAACCCCCTGACGTTTCAAGATAGCAGCTTCATAAAGGGCCAATCTGGCATGATCGGCGGGGTGCTGGCTCCGGGGGACGACCAGTGCAAAGAGCTCCCATGCACCGCCGAAGCGAACAACGCAGTCCTCCTCTTTCTCTTTGACATAAGGGTGCCTTTCCCTGCATAGGAAGCACCGAATCTAGAGCCCCCACACCCTGCGCTCCACGGGCACTTCTAAAGCTCGCTTCCAGCTCCCATCAGGCCACAACCTGCTCCTCCCCCTAGAGGTCCTCTTCCCCGGCGACGGAACCATAGCCTCTCCCATGCAGAGGATTTACTCATGCATACATAAATTACATACACACATACATTATATTCATACATTACAAATATTATAGTCATACATACATTACAATTATATATTAAACTCATATATTACATTTATTCATTATATTCATACATGCATACAATACATTCATTACATAAATTCATTACATGCATTCATACATTCACACATTCATACATACATTCATACATACATACATACATACATACATTCATACATTCATACATACATTACATTCATACATACATTCATACATTACATTCATATATGCGTACATGCATTCATACATTACATTCATACATACATACTTACATACAGTACATACATATATACGTACATACATACATACACTTACATACATACTTTCATACACATACATACACACACATTACACACACGCACACACCCACACACGCATGCATGCACGCCCGCCGACCACACACACACACACATTACATTCATACATACATTACATTCATACATAAATTACATGAAAGTAATGTACGTAACGTACGTACGTAGGTACGTATATACGAATGTACGTACGTATATAGGTATGTATATGTATGAATGTATGTATGTATGAATAAATGAATGTAGTGCATCTATGAATGTAATGTATGTAATGAATGTAATATATGTATGAATATATGAATGTAATGTAATGTATGTATGTATGTATGTAATGCTAGTATAATGTAATGCATGTTATGTATGTGATGAATGTAATGTATGTAATGAATGTAATGTATGTATGAATGTAATGTATGTTTGTATTTATGCATGAATGAATGTATGAATGAAGGTATGAATGTATGAATGTAAGTATGTATGTATGTATGTATTATTGAGATGTTTATTTATCACCGTACTATATTTACAGTTTATTTTTTCTTTGGGTATCACTTATGTAATAACCCTTGGCTCCTCTCCTATATAAGAGAGCCTTGGGATCTCTTTTCATAGAGGAATAAATTTTATCCCAACATGGTATCAGAGCAACATCCTAGACCGGGGTTCTCGAACCAAAACCCTAACCCTAGCCCCACCCGCCGGCCCTCCATCCACGCACCTCCGCACCACCGCGTGCACCTCTACGCCCTTCCCGTGCCGCCACAACAACCCCCCACCCCTCCCAGCGGCGTCGCCCCTTCCCCCAGCGACTGCTGCCACCTCGCAGCGGCCAACAAAGGTCTAGGCGACCCCCCACAGCGGATGCGCTCGCCTACTTTGCGGCGCTGAGGATTCTGTAGGGCTGTGGCCTGATTTGCAAGGCCTCGGCGCACCCTCGGTGACCCCGCGGACCCCCAGTTCACATCAAGCGAGGTCTGGACAGATCTGTGCGGGGTGAAATAATCTGATTTCCCCCTTCATTTGCGGCTCTCGACCGCAAACAAAGCATTAGTGATGAGTGTATAAGTCTACAGATACACATCATCCCTCATTTGATGCTGTAGACAAGTTTTTTGCAGAGATATTCCCCTATTGTTCCGCATTTTGGCCGATTAAAGAATGTCAGAAGTCAAGGGTGACGTTTTCTCCTCTTCCTATCGTAAAGATGGACGGGACCAACTACGAGTTATGGTCCATGCAGTTTTGTACCCTGATGCAATGCCACAGCAAGGAGCATATTCTGACCGATTCAGAGCCAGCGGACAAGACATGGGCCAACGCATCATGGAAACAAGATGATGCATTTGCTCGTATATGGCTATCTGGGACACTAAGTACAGAGATTGATAATGATATAGTTAATCAGCCAACTGCAAAGGCCATGTGGGACATATTGGCCGCGACCTATGGATAAGAGAAAAATGAAAGCAAGATACTCCAACTTCAGTTTGATATTTTCTCGACCAAGCAAAATGGTCGACCTCTACATGCACATTTTTCACATCTGAGAGGCATGTTTGAGCGACTCCACAGCTTCATGCCTATCACTGCCAGTGTGGAACAACAACAGGCGTATCGGAATGCCACTATGACTGGAGTTTTTCTGTCTTCTCTTGACTTGGAGTACGATGCCGCTCGCACTCAACTACTGACTGGCGAGAACATACCTCCAATGGAGGAGGTGTACAAGCGGCTAAGCAGAATTACTACAACATCTACATCCACGCCACAACCGACTTCCTCGGATATGGTTGCTTCTCATGGACGAGGCAGTGCATCCCAGTTCCGTGGTCGTGGACCTCGTGGTAGAGGTGGAGGCCGTCAGCGTGGTCCATGTTCTTATTGTCGTCGTCCTGGCCACTCAGAGGAGACATGATTTCACAAGCATGGCTTTCCAGCGTCTGCATGTGTTGCTGAGCAGACTGACTCTTCACCTGTACCCACTACTGATGCACGTTTTGATGATCTTGTCTCGAGACTTCGAGAAATGGTGACCACTCCTATGACTCAGATTGCAGGACCTTCAGATGCAGCGGCCACCGCCAGAGCACTACCCAGTACATCAGGTAGTTCATATGTGCTTACCAGTACAAGTAGCAACTGTTCTGATATGACAGATTGAATTATGGATTATGGAGCATCTCATCACATGTGTGGAGATCGAACGCAGTTTTCTTCATACAGTTCTATTCCTCCAGGGCGTTTCGTAATCATAGCCAATGGAGTTCGTCTACCCATTGTTGGTCAGGGGGAGATTGTTTTAGCCCCCTCTATACGCCTTCAGAATGTTTTACATGCTCCAGACTTTCAAATGAATCTTTTGTCTATTAGTCAGATTACAAAAGATTTACACTGTCGTGTCATTTTTGACCCATCTTCTCTTATGTTTCAGGACATACTAACTGGCCGGATGATTATTCATGGCCGTTAGCAGAGAGGATTATACAAACTTGCTGTTCAATCTTGTGCTGGGGTGGCCTCTATTCCCTCTGGTTATGCTTCGCCTTTTATGTGGCATCTTTGCTTTGGCCACCTTCCTCTCTAAAAGATGATACGTGTTCTCCCACAACTATCTACTCGTACTATTCTGGACTGTGAAGCTTGTCAGCTTGGGAAACACCGTCGCTCCTCTTTTCCTAGTCGTCCAAGTCATAGTAGTAGTCGGTCCTTTGAGTTGTTTCATTTTGACATTTGGGGTCCAAGTCGTGTCCCTGATCATCAGGGGCATAGATTTTATATGGTTGCTGTTGATGATTATTCTAGACTTTCTTGGGTTTTCTTGCTTAAACATAAATCTGAAGCAGGTGCTATAACTAAGACTTTTCTTATTGAGATCAAAAACATTTTTCTGCTAAAACTAAATACATTCACACCGACAATGCTTTGGAATTTTCTACTCTTCATTTGGCAGAATTTCTCCAGTCTATGGGTATTGTTCATCGGACCTCCTGCACTTATACATCACAGCAAAATGGGGTTGCATAATGCAAACATCGTCACCTCTTAGACATCATGAGGACCTTGTTGATTCACAGTGGTACACCTCATTCTTTCTGGGGGGATGCCGTCCTAACTGCCTGTTATTTGGTAAATCGTATGCCATCCACTATGCTTGCAGAGAAGAGTCCCTTCTCGATTGCATTTCCTGAAAATGAACTCTTCACACTTACACCTCGTGTTTTTGGATCAATAGCCTTTGTCCATGACTTTACTCCAGGCTGTGATAAGCTCTCACCTAGAGCTGTCAAATGTGTCTTTGTTGGTTATTCTCGTACCCAAAAAGGGTATAGATGTTTTGATCCTGTTGGGAGAAAATACTATGTCAGCACTGATGTTACTTTTTTCGAATCTATTATGTATTTCTCTCCTACAGGTGACAGGCTGTCTACCACTGGATCCATAGAAGATGTTGTAGTTCCACCACCTCCTTCTGCTCCTTGTGATATCCCGAGGCCTTCACCACCTATACCACCGCCACCACCGCCACCTCCACCTCCTCACAAAGAGTCTACATTCTTACCCCATGTTTATACTCGCAGGTCTTCTACTCGCCCCTCTGCTCATGTGCCTACCACATCATCCACCATGCCACAGGTATGTCAGGAACATATTATTTCTACTGATGGCATTGGAGATTTCATTGATGAACAGGAAGAGTCAATTCCAGATGATCGTGGGACTAATGACCTAAAGATACCGATTGCTCTAAGGAAACAACGTCACCAATGTGCTATTTATCCAATGGCTGCACATGTTTCCTTGGATCATCTGTCAGAGGACTACAAGAAGTTTATAGTGGGACTTTCTGCTGTTACTATCCCACGAACGTATCAGGAGGCACTCCAGGACAGTAGGTGGCGCCTAGCTATGGAAGAAGAGATGGAGGCTCTACGATCACGTGGCACATAGAGCATCGTTTCACCTCCACCGGGAGCATCTATTGTGAGCTGCAAATGGATATTCACGGTCAAGCAAAGGGCCGATGGCAGTGTCGATCGATTCAAAGCAAGGCTTGTGGCTCGCGGGTTCACCCAAACATATGGGGTGGATTATCAGGACACCTTCTCTCCAGTAGCAAGACATTCTACACTACGCATTCTGCTATCTGTTGCAGTTTCCAGAGACTGGCCTCTGTATCAACTTGATGTCAAGAATGCCTTTCTCTATGGAGATCTTCAGGAGGAAGTATATATGCAACAACCACCAGGATTTTCTACTGAGGGGAGTCTCAGAAGGTGTGCCGCCTTCACAAGGAGATTTATGGCCTGAAGCAGAGTCCGAGAGCTTGATATCAAAAGCTATCGGAGTTGATAGAGCAAAAGGGGTTTGTGCGGTCTACTGCGGACCACTCACTGTTTGTACAGAAGACACCCAGAGGTACTGTGGCCATTCTTGTTTATGTGGATGATATTTTCATGACAGGGGATGAGGAGCAGGGTATTCTTACTGCCAAGGAGTTTCTTAGTCAGCAGTTTATGACTAAGGACCTTGGAAATCTTCGCTACTTTCTTGGATTAGAATTTGCCAGAAGTCAACGTGGACTCGTAATGAATCAAAGAAAATTTGTTATGGACCTCCTATCTGAGACAGGCATGACATGGTGCAAACCTGCTTCTACTCCTATGGATGCAAGCATGAGATTGTATGATGACGACACCGAAGAAGTTGACAGGAGGAGATATAGAGAGCTTATTGGGAAGCTCCTATACGCCACTATTACCAGGCTGGATATTGCTTTTGCAGTTAGCAAAGTCAGTCAGTTCATGGAGCAACCCAGGAAGGTACATATGGATGCTGTTCGCATGATCTTGAGGTATTTGAAGACGTCACCTGGCTCTAGCCTTATGTTCAGTAGGGATGCATCACTTGAGGTGACAGGATGTGCAGATGCAGACTATGCTGGTTGTCCAAGAGACAGAAAGTCGACCTCTGGTTTTGCTATCTTCGTGGGCAGTTCACTTGTTTCGTGGAAAAGCAAGAAGCAGACTGTGGTGGCTAGATCTAGTGCTGAGTCTGAATACAGGGCTATGGCACAAGGATGTACAGAAATGATGTGGGTCAGATCAGTATTGACCGACCTTACTGTTGAGGTTTCTCTTCCTTTGAAACTTTTATGTGATAATCAAGCAGCTCTATTTATAGCCAATAACCCCGCTTTTCATGAGCGGACAAAGCATATTGAGGTGGATTGTCACTACACTAGAGACATGATCCAGAAAGGCCTTATATCCACCTCTCATGTTTCCACAGGAGATCAGACCGCAGACATCTTCACAAAGGCACTGGCCAGAGGTTCATTTCAGAGATGTTGTTCCAAGCTGAGCATGATTGATATTTATGGTCTAGCTTGAGGGGGAGTGTTGAGATGTTTATTTATCACCGTACTATATTTACGGTTTATTTTTTCTTTGGGTATCACTTATGTAATTAACCCTTGGCTCCTCTCCTATATAAGAGAGCCTTGGGATCTCTTTTCATAGAGGAATAAATTTTATCCCAACATGGATGTATGTATGTATGTATGTATATGTATGTATGTGATGTATGCATGCATGT
Organism: Ottelia alismoides; assembly: GCA_037367405.1. Lineage (NCBI taxonomy): Eukaryota > Viridiplantae > Streptophyta > Magnoliopsida > Alismatales > Hydrocharitaceae > Ottelia > Ottelia alismoides. The sequence continues at coordinate 139,250 of JAZKJV010009244.1, forward strand.
ATGTATGTTCATTAGCCTATACATACAAGTTATAAAGAATTCAATTCAATTTGAAAAAAAACTAAAAATTAAGAGCAACTTGAGAATTAAATGCAAATGTTTTTAAACATAAATTTAAGTAGCATCTTACACCACAATGACAGAGAATTATATTTATTTTTTTAAACTAAAATTCAAACATCTTACAGTAGTTACATAGAAGCAGAGAATTTAATTTCTTAAATTCATTTTTTAACTTAAATTCAAATAGCAGTGAATTAAATTTCTTAAATTCAAATTTTTTTAACTTAAATTTAAGTAGTATCTTACATAGTGACAGAGAATCTAAGTAGTGATGAACCCAGTACATACATACACACACCCTCCAACCACAACCCATGACCACGCACACAACTTTTAAGAAATCAGCCGCACGGGCCGCATAAGCGGCAACATATGCTCATGTGGCTTGCAAACCTAACTGATTTTATGAATCAACATATTATGTGCTCCTTGCACATATAACGCCCAGATATGTCGTATATGAAGCTAGTATTTTTATCCACCTATTGCTTAATCAGATCGCAATTGATTTTGATTTTAAAACATATACCCGATTATTTCACCCAATTTGAAAGAAACCAAACCTTCATATGAGGTTTCCGGTGCCGACGATTTTCACACACTTGCCAGAACATGCCCGATGAGAGATCAGGGCTTGATGTTGCTGATCGGGGAGGGTGGCTGGTCGGAGGTGTTGTTTCCTGGGCTCGTCCGATGTGGTGGAGGTATCGGAGGCTCAATCCGAGTTGATATCGGACAGGTGACCCCTTGATGCGTGGTGGCGAGGGGTCTTACCAGATTTGAAGCGAGGCGGTTGATGCGGAGGTCGAGGGAGGGCTCTACTTTGTTTCGTTGGCGTAGGTTGCGGGACCACAATGGGTAGTTGGAATCCAAGCCACTGGAACAGATTTGTGGGAAGGGCTCCTTTTCGTCACGCAAGGACTGCTGAAGTGTAGGAGTTGCTTCACGGTATTGCCACGGTGGTTGGGGTCGAATGCACGGGTTGCTACCCTGGTGAGTCGTTGGATCCTATCCTCCAGGTGAAGTAGATTCGCTCGGAGAAACTAGGCCGGTGGAAAGGTCATCTCAGATGGGAGGCTTTGCACTTGGAGCTCGCGACAGTGGGTCCTGCATTGCAGTATTGTAGAGAAAACTATGTAGTCGTTGTATCTTTTATGCTTTTTTATTTTTCTCTTTTCCATCTTATGTAATTTACCCATGGGTCGTCTCTATATAAGAGAGCTTAGGGTTCCTTGGAATAAACAACAACTCTTTTTCTTCCAGCATGGTATCATGAGCCTAAACCCTAGGCTCTTTTTCCATAGTCGCGCCCCCCCTCCCCCTTCTCGACGCCGCCCCATCCTTCTCGACATCCCTCCTCCTCGACGTCACCCCTCCTTCTCGGCACCCCACTCGCAGCCCCGTCCCGCCGCCCCACCGTGTTCCCGCCCTCCGGGTACCCCCCTCTCCGGCCCCTCACCTCCCGTCGGCCCCTCACCTTCCGTCGGCCCCTCCCTAGCCGGCGAAGCACGCTGGCCCCCTCCGCACCGACCTCTGTCGTAGCCGCCTCCTCCGCCCTATTCATGGATTTGGGTGTGTAACGTCTACATACGCACTCAAATCCTATGAAGTTTATGTAGATACTTGTTCTTTCGTCTACAAGCCCTAGTTCTTCGTCTCTGGCGATATGTTAGAAAACAAAGTCGATGTGCCCTCCATAGGCGTGTTCAAAGATCCCGCACCAATAGTCAAGATGGATGGGACGAACTATGAGCTTGGGCGATGCAGTTCATAAGCCTCATGAAGTCGAACGGTAAGAAGCATCTTCTTACCGAGGAAGAGCCGGCAGAGAAGACTGAGATCTATGCCTCCTGGGGGGTTGATGATTCATATGCCAAGGTCTGGTTGTCAGGCACGTTGTCGATGGAGATTGCTAACGATGTCCTCCATTAAGCCACCACTAAGGCGATGTGGGACATACTGGCAACGACATATTCACAGGTGCGGAATGAGACCAAGATGTTACAACATCAACACGACATATTCACAATGAAGTTTATGCATCCCTGAGGGGGATGTTTGAGCACTCTACAGCATCATTCCTCTCACGGCCACACCCAAGCAGCAGAAGATGTTTCGGAATGCTACCATGGTAGGAGTCTTGCTTGCGGCCCTTGATCCCGAATATGATGCTGCTCGATCATAGATACTTGCCGATGCTACCATTCCCCCTATGGAGGAGGTCTACCGGAGGCTTAGCCGCATCTCTATCTCATCCAGTGCTTCTACACCACCCCCTCAGCGATGGCTGCTTCCAGAGGGAGAGGTGGTTCGTCTTCTTTATTCCGTGGCCGTGGAACTCGAGGTCGAGGTGGTCGGTTTCATCAGCCATGCACTTTTTGTCACCGTACAGGCCACACTGAGGATACATGCTATTCTAAGCATGGATTTCCAGCCTCGACGCGAGTAGCATAACATGTTGCATCCCCGTCAGCAGCTACTAGCGATCAGAGGTTTGAGGAGCTAGTTGCTAGATTACGTGATATTATGCCTCGTGTTTCTACAGATTCTCTTGGAGCTCTTCAGATATTGCTGCGTCAGCTTCTGCCAGTACTCCTGCCACGGCTAGCACCTCAGCTAGTGCTTGTGCTTTTACCACATGTTATAGTTCAAATGTCTCAGATTGGATCATGGACTCTAGTGCCACGCACCATCTCTGTAGCGACAAAGACATACTTATGCCATACAAGGAGATTCCACTAGGACGGTCAGTGGTAATAGCTAATGGGACTCATTCACCCATTATTGGACAGGGGGAGGTTATTTTGTCATCTTCCATGCATCTAAAGAATGTCTTACATGCCCTCGATTTCTCGATGAACTTACTCTCTATTAGTCATATTACAAAGGATTTGCACTGTCACGCTATATTTGACCCATCTTCTCTTATATTTCAGGACATTCTAACGGGCCGGGTGATTGGTTGTTGCTCTGAGCAGGATGGTCTTTATCGTCTGAATTGGAGTTCATATGCTGGAGTCTCTTCTCATGTAGCCGGATCTGTCTCCCCCTATACGTGGCATCTACGCTTTGGTCACCTTCCCCTTCAGAAGATGCATCATCTCTTTCCTCAGATCTCTCCGAGTTCTTTCTTCCGGTTTGAAGCTTGTCAGTTAGGGAAGCACCACAAAGCTAGCTTCCCTAGTCGTCAGAGTCGGAGCAGTAGCTCCCCTTTTGAATTACTTCATGCCGATATTTGGGGTCCCAGTCGTGTCACTGATTACCAGGGACAAAGGTTTTATCTTGTATTGGTTGATGATTTCTCTCGTTTATCGTGGGCTTTCCTATTAAAGAATAAATCTGAAGCATGTGACGTTATCAGAAATCTTATCAATGAAGTGCAAAATATTTTTTCATCCCATGTGAAATATGTTCGTACTGATAATGCTTTGAAATTTTACACCCGCTCTCTCTCCCAATATTTTTCGTCAAGAGGCATTATTCATCAAACCACATATGTGTATGCCTCTCAACAAATGGAGTCGCTGAGAGAAAACATCGTCATCTTCTTGACATTACTCGAACTCTACTTATCCAGTGTTATGCTCCTATTTCTTTTTGGGGGAGATGTCGTTCTTACAGCATGTTATCTGGTCAACCGTATGCCGTCCTCGGTACTTGGTGAGAAAATTCCTCTTTCTGTTGTTTTTCCAGAAAAGGAATTATTCTCACCCACTCCTCGTGTTTTTGGTGTTGTTGCTTTTGTTCATCAGTTGTCTCCAAGTCTTGGCAAGCTCTTGCATATAGCTGTCAAATGTGTCTTTGTGGGTTACTCTCGGACTCAGAAGGGATACCGTTGCTATGATCCTGTAAACAGGAAATATTTTGTCAGTGCTAATGTTACATTCTTTGAGTCTGTTATGTACTTTTCTCCTACAGGTGACAAATTGGTCTCAAACACATCTAATGATGAGGTCTATGTTCCTCCTCCTACCGTGAGTCCACCAATGTCTATTCAAGTTCCTGAGGTCACGCCAACACCACCACCACCAAAACCACCACCAAAACCACCTATCTCGCCATTACCAAAAGTTTATACACGTCGGTCAGGTCCTGCTCATGCTGCACGTCAATCATCCAGTACGTCTCAGGTATGTCCAGATGTTAATACTAACGATGGGCCGGATAGTGTGCATGTGCAGGGTTCATCATTGTAGGAGGAATATGAATCGGCAAGTACTGTGGTTAATGATCTGGATGTCCCTATTGCAGAAACTCACTTGTGCTTCGTATCCCCTTGCCTCCCACGTCTCCTTTCATCGCCTCACAGGGGACTTTCAGAGGTTTGCAGTGGCTTTGTCTTCTGTGGAGATCCCATGGAATTATCAGGATGCGTTGAAAATTGATTGTTGGCGCTCTACCATGGAGGAGGAGATGGTTGTCCTACAGTCACGGGGTACATGGAGCTTGGTTCCCGCTCCCTCGGGAGCATCTGTTGTTAGCTGCAAATGGGTTTTCACTGTCAAGTATCATGCAGATGGTAGCCTTGATCGTTACAAGGCAAGGCTAGTGGCGCGAGGTTTTACTCAGACATATGGCGTGGACTATATGGATACCTTCTCTCCAGTTGCCCGCCATTCCACTCTTCATATTCTTCTGTCAGTCATTGTGGTACGTGATTGGCCCTTGTTCCAACTTGATGTTAAGAATGCATTTTTGTATGGTGATCTGCAGGAAAAGTCTACATGCAGCAACCTCCGGGGTTTGCTGTTGAGGAGGAGAATCATATGGTGTGCAGACTTCATAAGGCAATATATGGCCTTAAACAGAGCCCAAGGGCATGGTTTCAGAAGCTTTCCCATCTAATTGAACAACAAGGATTCAAGAGATCCAATGCGGATCACTCGTTCGTTCAGAAGACTACTTGAGGTACGGTTGTCATCATGGTGTATGTTGATGATATTTTGGTTACAGGAGATGATACTCAGGGGATAAAGATGAAAAAAGCATTTTTGGGCCGTCAATTTGTTACGAAGGATCTTGGTACACTATGATACTTTCTAGGGTTGGAGTTTGCCAGGAATGCACAGGGTCTTGTGATCAAAGGAAATATATTACAGATATGCTTATCGAGACGAGCATGGTTGGATGTAGACCTTCTACTACTCCTGTGGACCCCAGCACGAAATTATATGATAATGATACATAGGAAGTTGACAGGAGAAGGTATAGAGAAATGGTGGGTAAACTTCTTTATATCACTATAACTCGACATGATATTGCCTTTGCAGTCAGTCGGGTAAGTCAGTTTATGGAACAACCGAGACAGGTACATATGGATACCATATATATGATACTCGGGTATCAAAAGTAGTCTCCAGACATAGGGTTGTTGTATAGAAAGGAAACAAATTTATCTATCTCGGCATGTACGGATGCTGATTATGCAGGATGCCCTAAGGATCAGAAGTCTACTTCAGGCTTTGCAGGGTTTGTGGTAGCTCTCTAGTTTCTTGAAAAAGAAAGAAACAAACAGTTGTGGCCAGATCCAGTGCTGAATCTGAGTATAGGGCCATGGCACAAGCAAGTACGGAGATGATGTGGGTTCGAGCTGTACTAGAAGACTTGCATATAGACGTACCTCTATCCATGCAGTTATACTGTGATAATCAAGTTGCGTTGTTCATTGCCAATAATCCTGCCTTTCATGAAAGAACATGATCCAGAAGGGCATGATTTCTACTTCACATGTTCATTCAGAAGAGCAGACTGCCGACATCTTCACCAACCATTGCTCAGAGGACCATTCCAGAAGTGTACTTCCAAACTGAGTAGGATTGATATCTATGGTCCATCTTGAGGGGGAATGTAGAGAGAATTATGTAGTCGGTGTATCTTTTATGCTTTTTTATTTTTCTCTGTTCCATCTTATGTAATTTACCCATGGGTCGTCTCTGTATAAGAGAGCCTAGGGTTCCTTAGAATAAACAACTCTTTTTCTTCCAACAAGTATCGAAGCCTGAAGCGTTGCTTTAGCAACCAGGCGAAGGAGTTTCCAACGGTGAAGACCAAGGGGTACATCGAGCAGGACAGTGCTGCAGTCGGCTTGTGGGGTGGCGCAGTTCCTGAAGAAGTCACCTCGGCTTCCGTAAAGGATACATTTCAGCGTGATCTCTGCAGAACGGTTTCCGAGATCTATGGCGGTCCATATCCCCGTTAATAGATGGTCAAGCTGGGTTTGGAGCAGTTTCTGACGAAGAGCTGCTCGAGAATGGTGGGGCCTGTGAGACCTTTCGCTCGAGAGATCCGGATCCTCAGTTGGTGCAGAATCCCGAGCCGAGAAGACACTCGACTTTCCAGATCCGCTCGGGGGTCCATGGTCCAGTTCCGGGAACCGACAGCACATACTCTTTTCGCTTCAAACCCGTCTCCTCGATCAGATCCGCGATCCCAGACTCGCCAGCCTAGCCCTCTCGTTACAAACCGGATTTCCCCTAGAGGGGTGTCGTTGGGCGATGCGGATCTCCTGCGGTAGTCAAGGCATCGCCACCCGCAAGTCGGGAGTGGCCCGGGGACTTGGCCGAGTCTGGGGCTTCAGTAGGTGGCTCCACAGAACATGGGAATACAATGGTGGATTCGGCGGATGAGGGTGTCTCGACGGAGGCACCATTGGCCTAGGCGAAGGATCTGGGTGCCTCGGTGGAGGTCTATGCAGGGGAGATGGCGATGGGTTTTGTCGATGCATATACGAGTCGGGGAAGAGGACCTCCTGGGGGAGGAGTAGGGCAAGGGGCCAGATGCGGCCTGATGGGGAGCTGGAAGCATGCTTGAGATTTGACCGCGGAGTGCAAGATGTGGGAGCTCTAGATTCGGTGCTTCCTATGCGAAGAAAGGCGCCCTTAGGTCAGAGAGAAAGAGGAGGAGGCTGCGTTGTTCGCTTCGACGGTTCGTGAGGTCTCTTTGCATCGGTCGTCCCCCGGAGCCAGCACTTTGCCAATCACGCATAATAGTTACAGAGTTCTGGACATGAGCGTGGCTGAGAGGCAGGGGGTGGTACCGCCAAAGAAGTTGAGCCAGATTGTCCCTTTATGAAGATGTTATCTTGGAACGTCAGGGGTTGAGCCGCATCCAAAAGGGCAGGGGTTAGGAACCTAATAATGGAGGTTGGTATAGACATTTTTCTGTTTTAGGAGATGTAGTTTGTCGAGGTGAGAGGACACTGTCAGACGGGGGCTGGATGGAGGTGAACGTTTGAGCTGGTTGAACTGGAGACCCACGGTGCTTCGGGTGCATTGCTGACTTGATGATTGAAAGATAAGTTTGACCTGCTGACGACGTCCAAGTCTTTATTTTGTTTGTCAGTGGGATTGAGAAGGAGGGTGAATGGTCTGTGCTTCTTGTCATGAACATCTATGGCCCGACGGATGCAGAGAGGGGCTCTTTAGCGGTGGAGCTGGAGGAGTTGGGTGTAGAGAAGGGCTCTTTGGCGGCGGAGCTAGAGGAGCTGGCGGTTGTGCCTTCACTTGGCGGAATGTGAGATCGCGGTCCAGACTAGATCGTTTCTTGTTGTCACCTGAAGAGGCGGAGTCGTTCCCTCTATCTCGGGCTTGGGCACTGCCACAAGCAAATTCTGATCACATATTGATCCTTAGTGAAGGCGGAAATTTTGGAGGTGTTGAATGAGTCTAGGGAAAGGAACAGAGGCTTTGAGAAGGTTAATCGGACGTTGTTTTTCCTCCTACAAAGGAGCATCCAGTGAGGGTGGAGGACTTTCAGGCCGATTGCGTTTTCTAATGCTCACTACCTTATAGAGGCTAAATTACTGGCAAATAGACTCAAAGGTGTTGTTGGACTTAGTTGTGCTACAGGGGCAATCAGCGTTCATTCCGAGGCGTCAGATGGTGGATGGGTTGGTCATGGCGTCAAAGATTTGCCTTGATTGGAACGGTCGAAGAAGGAGGTGCTTTGGAAGATCAACTACGCCAAAGCATATGATTGTGTTGATTGGAGATTCTTGGCATGTGACCGCAGAGCTCAAGATGTGGGGGCTCTAGATTCGGTGCTTCCTATGCGAGGAAAGGTGTCCTTAGGTCAGAGAGAAAGAGGAGGAGAGTTGCGTTGTTCGTTTCGACAGTGCGTGAGGGCTCTTTGCACCGGTCGTCCCCCGAAGCCAGCACTTTGCTGATTACGCATAATAGTTACAGTGTTCTGGACAAGAGCGTGGCTGAGAGACTGGGGGTGGTCCCCCCAAAGAAGTTGAGCCAGATTGTCCCTTTATAAAGATGTTATCTTGGACCATCAGGGGTTGGGCCGCCCTGAAAAAGGGACGTGGGTTAGAAATCTAATAATGGAGGCTGGTACGGACATTTTTCTGCTTCAGGAGATGTAGTTGTCGAGTTGTGAGGACACTGTCAGACGGGGGTTGGATGGAGGTGAACGTTTGAGCCGGTTGAACTGGAGGCCCACGGTGCTTCGGGTGCATTGTTGACTTGATGGTTGAAAGATAAGTTTGACCTGCTGACGGCGTCCAAGTCTTTATTTTGTTTGTCAGTGGGATTGAGAAGGAGGGTGAATGGTCTGTGCTTCTTGTCACGAATGTCTATGGCCCGACGGAGGGCTCTTTGGCGGCAGAGCCAGAGGAGTTGGGTGCAGAGAGGGGCTCTTTGTCGGCGGAGCTAGAGGAGCTGGCGGTTGTGCCTTCACTTGGAGGAATGTGAGGTTGCTATCCAGACTGGATCGTTTCTTGATGTCACCTGGAGGGGCGGAGTCGTTCCCTCTATCTCGGGCTTGGACACTGGCACAGGCATATTCTGATCAAACATTGATCCTTAGTGAAGGCGGAAATTTTGAAGGAGTTGAATGAGTTCAAGGAAGGGAATAGAGGCTTCGAGAAGGTTAATCGGACGTTGTTGTTCCTCCTACAAAGGAGTCTCCAGTAAGGGTGGAGGACTTCAGGCCGATTGCGCTTTTCCAATGCTCTCTACCTTATAGAGGCTAAATTACTAGCAAATAGACTCCATGTGTTATTGGACTTAGTCGTGCTACAGAGGCAATCGTCGTTCATTCCGAGGCATCAGATGGCAGATGGGTTGGTCATGGCGTCAGAGATTTGCCTTGATTGGAGTGGTCGAAGAGGAAGGAGGTGCTTTGGAAGATCAAACTACACAAAGCATATGATTGTGTTGATTGGAGATTTTGTGGGCGTCTCTGCGCCAGAGGGTATTCCCAAATGTTTGAGTGGAATGGATGAAGAGATATGTCACACTACCTCCTCCTACTCGATCTTGTTGAACAGCTAGCCGGAGGGGAGCTTCTTTCACCCTCAGCGGGGTGTCCGTCAGGGGTGCTCGATGACTCCTATGTTCTTTGTTTTGGCGACGGATGCTCTGGCATTTTGTTCAGGCGTGCGGCGAAGATGGGGTGGTGTGAGGGCTTTCGGATGGGGGATATCTATATCCCTTTCTTCTGTATGCAGATGATACGATCTTATTCCTTGGAGGCTCGGAGGAGCAGAACTGCAACGCGACGCACCTGGTCGATATTTTTAGCAGCCTTTCTGGTCTTGAGGTCGATAGGCACAAGTCCAAGGTCATTATGTTCGGGATGGATGACATGGAACGCACAGATTCGCAGAGTGGGATGAGTGCCCCCTAGGGGAGTTTCTTATCTCCTACTTGGGGTTGTCGTTGGTGGCAGGCTGTTGGAGCATTTGTTGTATGCGCCCATTGTGTTGTAGCAGGGTAACTGGATCCTGGAGGAGATCCATTTACCCCATCCAGTGTTTAGTCCCACATCGTCCAGTGGTGGGACTTGGAGGCTCTGGAGAGGCTATATAAGAAGCCCCAGACCTCCTGTATCCATTGAGAAAAAGGAATGCAATATCCGCCCCTTTGAGGGCTTCTCCCGTGGTTTCATCCCGCTCCTCACGGAGTAGGGTTCCACGCAAAATCATGGTGTTCATGTTCTATCTTTCTTGTTCTTATGCTCTTTTATCATTCAGCTTCCGCTTCCGATTTTCTAACATGGTATCAGAGTGGGTCGATTCTCGAGGAATTTTTGTCTTCTATATTATTCGAGATTTGATTATTCTTGTTTGCTCAAGTTTTGTAAGTTCTAGGTTTCTATTGAAACCCTAATTTATGGAGTTATGTTCATGATCATAGTTCAAGATCTGTTGGCTGCGCATTCACATTATTCGGAGATCTGTGCTTGAAAAATTATTGCTGCAGATCATTTTTTCTGAAGATTGTTAATGATCTACAGCCGTTCTCCATGTTGTGGCAGCTTTGGCGCGGCAACACATAACTTTCAGGGCCACGGAACATCTCGCGAGCCCCAGTTGAGCCCTAATCCTCTGGCTCCGCATCGATGGCGTAGACAAACTGCAAGGATCGTTTCTAGGCACTCGAGCATCTTCTCCAAATCGGCATGGATATCTCAGAACACATCGCGTGCCCTAGCCACACTGGTGTGACCCAACCCCTCCGAACAGTAGCTAGGGCATGGCGTCGGCACTCGACCTCCAGAACACTCCAGCCCGCAGCCTTTCTCCAGACAAGCACCAGCCCATTGCGCGCAGGCGGAGACCCCCATCTCTGTCACGTAGGCGGAGACCCCTTTCCATCTGCGGCGAAGTTGCGGCACCTACTTCCCCACAGGCGACGCGATTCCTCTCGAAGCCGCCCACGCAGCGGTGGTCTCCTTCCTCTCGCGGTGCCTCCAGGCCATATGCTCCAGGAGCCTCTGGCTGTGTGCTCCTCCTCCCAGGGCGCGACCGCCTGGCCGCAATCGCCTCCTCCACTCGCTGGAGGCGGCGCTCCCTCCATCTCTTCCAGAGGCGGCGGCCTCTTCCGAAGTTTTTGGTTCCCAATCAGGGAACCTCAGGCGGCGGGCTTCATACCTTGAAGAAGAAAGGGGAAACCCTGAATAGGGTTTTGCCCAGCATGCCCACGTGGGCTATAAAAAAATGTGTTTTTTAAGGGCCCAAATGTGTGGGTCGAGAATTAAAAAAACTGAGAAGCGCTACACAAAAAAGAGAGGAAAAAGTCCGTACGCAATTGAAAAAAAAGAGAGAGAGGAGGTTTGTCTTAAAAAAAAGAAGAAAGAAAAGGTGCGTACAAGTAAAAAAAACTGTACGCAAGTATTTCAAAAAAATGAAAAGTCGTATAAAAAAAAGAGGTTGAACAGCTTATGTTAAAAAAAATCATGGTGGCTATTTAAAAAAAATTGACAAAAGCCGCAAGTTTCATGTTCTTGTTGTTTACCCCCTATTTATCTTGTCTTCTCCCAACTTTGTCGATGTTCATTCTCCGACAAGTATGAGAGAAAGGGGAGTATATATGTAGAGACACAGGTCTAGGTCTTGGTGCAGATTCAGATGTCAGATTTCCAGACTATTCAGATATTCTCCAGACAAGCCAATTTTCAGACTCTACGATTTTCAGATGAAGATTATTCATGCGCAATTCCAGACTCGAAGTTCAGATTCCGAGTCCCAGCTTGATGCACAATTTCAGACTCGATGATTGATACAGAGTCTCCAGTTTCAGACACGCATATGATTGCAGTCATTTTCAGATGAGCATATGTTGCCATAATTTGTTCGTGGTCCCCATCAGTATTCTTGTTTTGTCGGCCAGAGTTTTCATGTGAGCCATAGGGACTCCAGAGTAGAGGACCATTCCCTATGCCATGTTGACAAGGGTTTTCATGTGGTATCATAGGTACTCCAGAGTAGAGTATCATTCTCTGAGCCAGAAGGGAGAGACCCAGTTCTCCAACGAGGAGACTTCAGGCGCAGTTTCAGACTCGATGATTAGATTCTGAGTATTCAGCAGACTCACACTCCAGCTCGTTCGTCCTCCTCACCTGCATGGCATGAGAAGCAACATCCTCGACTGCAGCAATGTGTGCGTTGGGTTGATATTGTCCGTAGTGTCATGTAGCATTGAATTGAGTTTTTTTTGTTTGTCCAAGTTGAGCTTTGCTTGCTCCAGCTTGATGGGGAGTGTTGGAGCATTCGTTGTATGCGCCCATTGTGTTGTAGCAGGGTAAATGGATCCTGGAGGAGATCCATTTACCCCATTCCAGTGTTTAGTCCCTCATCGTCCAGTGGTGGACTTGGAGGCTCTAGAGAGGCTATATAAGGAGCCTCAGACCTCATGTATCCATTGAGAAAAAGGAATGCAATATCCACCCCTTTGAGGGCTTCTCTCGTGGTTTCATCCCGCTCCTCACGGAGTAGGGTTCCATGTAAAATCATGGTGTTCCAGTGTTCTATCTTTCTTATTCTTATACTTTTTTATCATTCTGCTTCCGCTTCCGATTTTCTAACACAGGCTAGCCAAAAAGTCAGATTGGGACAGCGTTGTGCCACAGAATGGAGCAGATTGGCTGGTTGGAAGGCAGTCACCTTATCTCGGGATGGGAAGCTGACTCTCATGAAGCATGTACTCACGGTCATCCCTATCTTCTTCTACTCGACTCAGTTGATGCCAGTTGGGGTTAGGAGAAGGTCGAGTCTTTGATGAGGACCTTCTTTTGATCGAGCGGTAAACAAAAGAGGTCCAGGGTAAATCTGGTGAGTTGGGATGAGGTGACGAAGGGGCATAGCAAAGGGGGGCTTGGGGTACTGATAAGACCGACCGTATAGAATCCTGCTAGCCCAAATAATTCTGTAGTACCAAACGGCTCCTCCAAATCAACCCCACGCATCCTGGCGAATGACCGGTAAACCTTCTTCATAGAAAAGCTCCCCTCCATCCATGTAAAATGATCCATGTCCTCGTCGAGGCTACCAACATCTGCTTAGATCCCTCGAGTTCCACGATCTAATTACACCTCTGGTCCGATTAAGAAGAAGCGAAGGTAGGGTACCAAGAGCAGGCCGACGAACCTGATGCATCATATCATTCTTGTCCACCAGCGATAGCGAAGAGGCACGAGTATTTCTCATTAAGAGGACCCATCCCCAACCAATCATCTTCTATCAAGAGCCAACTGCACCATCGCCCAGCATGGGTCTTACCAGGAACACTCGGCTCCGGCAAAACACTAGAGATCCCCTTCCATACATACATATATGCATTACATTCAAACATACATTCGATTCATTCTAATATTATATTCATACATTACTTCATAAATACATTTACATTCAAACATACATTCATATATACATTACATTCATACATACATTACATACATGCATTACGTTCATACATACATTACATACATACATATATACATTCACAAATTACATCCATACATTACATTTATACAAACATTCATACATTACATTCATACATACATTCATCCACTACACTCGTACATTACATTCATACATTACATTCATTGCAATCATATATACATTCATACATTACATTCATGCATTATATTCTTTCATTACATTCATATGTACATTACATACATTACATTCATACATATGTTACATATATAACATTCCTACATACATACATTCGTACACTACATTCACACATATTCTTACAATCCATTGATACATTACATTGATACATAAATCATTTCATTCATTACATACATTCATATATTCATAGAGACATTCATACATTCATACAGCATTACATTCATTAATACTACATAAATTACATTCATACATCATTACATATATTACATTCATACATACATTTACATTCATGCATCATTACATTCATCAGCACGCACACCACACATACAAACAATATATTCATACATACAATACATTCATACATATATTACATTCATTCATACATTACATTCATACATTACATTCATTATATACATACATTCATACAATATATTCAGAACGTACATACATTACAATCATACATTACAATCATACATTATAGTGATACATTATATACATACATTACATACATACATTACATTCATTACATTCATTACATACATACATTACATTCATATATTACATTCATTAAATACATACTTTCATACAATAAATTCGTACATACATACATTATAAGCATACATTACAATCATACATTACAGTCATACATTACATTCATACATACATACATTACATTCATTACATTTGTTGCATACATACATTACATTCATTACATACATACATTACATTCATTACATACATTCATTACATACATTCATGCATACATTTATACATATATTCATACATTACATTCGTACATATATTCAAACATTACATTCATACATACATTCATATATACATTTATCTATTACATTCATACATACAATAAATTCATTACAATTATTCATACATTACATTCATACATATATAACATACATACATACATTGCATTCATACATTACATTCATATGTACATTACATACGTTACATTTATACATACGTTACATATATTACATTCATACATACATTACATTCGTACATTACATTCATATTTACATTCTTATTACATTCATACATAACAATTATACATAAATTCATTACATTCATTTATTACATACATTCATACATACATAAATTCAAGCATACATTATATTCATTCATACATTCATACATTACATTCACATATTCATACATACATTCATTTTTTTAAGTCTAAAACTTCGGGGGAGCCACGCCGTGGTGTCCGCCCCTTTCTTATTAAAAAATCCAAGAAGTAAATACAGGGAAAGAAACAAAAAAGAGAGGCAGTTCCAAATAGAGCCCACCTCAAAAGCCGAACGTGAGCTACAAAAATAACCAGTCGGCAACTAGACGGGCAGAGTAAGATTCATACATACATTCATTTTTTTTTGAAGTCTAAAACTTCGGAAAGAGACACACCGTGGTGTTCGCCCCTTTCTTATTAAAAAACCAAGAAGTAAATACAGGGAAAGAAACAAAAAGAGAGGCAAGGTCCAAATAGAGCCCACCTCAAAAGCCGAACGTGAGCTACAAAAACAACTAGTCGGCAACTAGTCAGCAACCAGTCATACATACATTCATACATTATATTGATACATACATTACATTCTTTACATTCATACATTATATTACATACATACTTACTTACATACATTGCATACATACATAAACACACATTACACACACGTATTACACACGCACACACTACCACACACGCACACACACACCACACATACACACACATTACATTCATACAAACATAACATCCATACATACATTCATACATTACATTCATCCATTACAATCATTACATACATACATACATACATACATTCATACATTATACTCATACGTTGCATTCATTCATTACATTCATTACATACATACATAGATTCATTTATACATTACATTCATACATACATCATACATTACATTCATTACAAACATTACATTCATACATTAGATTCAATCATTACATTTATCACATTCATTACATACATACATTAAATTCATTACATACATTCATACATACATTCATACATTACATTAATTACATACATTCATACAATACATTCATACATTACATTCATTACATTCATTCATACAATACATTCATACAATACATTCATACATACATTACATGCATACATTACATTCAAACATTCATACATTACATTACGTACAACCATACATACACACATTACATTACATACATATATACATACATACATACATACATTACATCCATACATACACTACATACATTCATACAAACATACATACATACATTCGTACATACATTACTTTCATACATACATATACAATAGTACATTACAATTATACATACATTGCATTCATACACACATTCATTGGGAACGATGGGAGAGCAATGTGAAGGCTCCTTCAGCGAGAGGGGAGAGTGGGGTGGAGGCTCCATCGGCACGGAGGGGATAGCAGGGCGAAGGCTCTAACGACGCGATGGGAGAGCGGGGGCTAAGGCTCCTTCGGCGAGAGGGGTGAGAGTTACTGCGGTGATCTTGCTGGCAAGGGAGGATGGGTGGAAGTCGTAGCTTGAAGGCTCGCACCGCAGGAAGGCAAGGAGAGGCGACCGCCAGTGACCATTCGTAAATCCTTTCGGAGGGGGTTTGCTTTCGTTGTGGCTCATCGGGGAATTGGGCTCATCAATGCCGTGAACCAGTGCGGTGTTTCCGCTATCCTTGCCTCACGCACACTACTAGAGCGTGCACTTTGTTGCGGAGGGATGAGCAGAGCCTGGTGATGCTGATTAGAGAGGGAGGGCCAAATGCTCTGTTCTAGGGGTCCTCTGTTGTGAGGGCAGTCTCCGCGGCTCGTTTTTGTGGGGATTACGTGCAGGTGACACCATGGCGTGTGGTGGCAAGGGGGCTTACCAGAGCAGAGGCAAGATACCTGATGTGGTGGTCTAGGGAGGGGAGGTCTTTGCTGCCCAGGCGAATTGGCGATGGAGGGCACGTTCACAGTGGCAGGCGCGCCGTGCCATGCGGCGGAACGGTTGGATGAGGGGTTGGCAAGCTTCCCAGTGCAGACACCTCATCTTCCATAGGAGATTCTATTCGGCATGATCTCTGCGGATCCTCCTAGCGCTGCCAGGAGCTCCGCTGCTGCTGTCACCTCCGTACTCCCAGGTGATACTCCCAAGGCGTGCCTCCTCCAAGCATTGCTTAAAGAGATCCGATACGAATAACGGTAGCCACGCTCCTGACTCCGTCACTTGACATAGAAGGGCCGCCTCAACGCTGCTAAAGCAAATAGTCTCAGAAATCTCACACCAAGAGCCCCCCGGTCCAATCATAACCCCAGAAATGAAATAATTGGTCATCCCCCACCTTAGGTTGAAGTCTCGACAATATCGTAAATAACACCGCATGTATTTCAACCCAGAGCGGCGACTCAAACCTCTCCTCCTCGCCACCAACTCACTTTCGACCCATAGATACTCCGCACTAGCTTGGTCGCCAGCAAGGTCGAAGAACCCCCAAATCTGAAATCACCCATGGCTAGCAACGTCTTGTTCATGTGCTCAAATCACATACCCCAAGGTCCCATTCATCACGCTCCTTCGTCACCTCATCCCATCTCACCAGATGCAACCCGGACCTTTGTGGCTCACCGACCAAAAGAAGGTCCTCATCAAAGATTCAACCTTCCTTTTAACTCCAACTGGCATAAACCGAGTCGAGTAGAAGAAGATAGGGATGATCGTGAGTATATGCTTCAAGAGTCAGCTTTCCACCACAAGATAAGGTGACCGCCTTCAAGCCAGCCAATCTTTGCTCCATTCTGTACACAATACTGTCCAATCTGACTTTTTTAGCTTGCCTACCACCAGCGACAACCCCATGTAGGAGACAGGAAGCTCCCCCAAAGGGGCACTCAGCCCACTCCGTGAATCTGGTGCATTCTGCGTCATCTATTCTCAAATGTAATGACCACCGACCTTTGTATGTTGACCTCAAGACCAGAAATACTACTAAAAATATCGACCATGTGCGCCTAGAGTGTCCATGGGTGGGTACCCATCCATTTGATCGTGTGACCTGTCGACCCCTCAGGATCCGGGTACCTGTTTACGCGCAATTCGCAATATTTCATTCACAATTATATCGCACAAGTTGTAAAAATACAGGGAAAATTTTTCGCGACTATGACATTCATTCTCAACACATGGCCACAAGTAAAAGAGACAGACATCACCAAAATTTCTTTTCATATATATTCATATCCATTTACAACATGTACAAGCATATTCATGTTACAACATATATCCCAAAATGTGACAAAAGAGATAGCATTTACATCATCATCTGAACAAAAACTAAGGCAAAGTAAATCATACCGTCGGGTATACTATATCTCCTGGAAGCATGTATATACTGAGCGGCTACGAAACTGCAGGCTGTTTGCCTGCACGCACAATAGGAAGAAAAGGCGTCAGCGGTTGCTGGTACCTCCCAAAAAACTTATATAAAATTAACGGGCATTTATTATTTACAAAAGAAACAAGCAGAAAGGCGAGAGCAACTCAAATTAAGATTTAATTCTACTTGCAAATGAAAACGGTTTTTCAGGTTATTTGTAAGCATCTCAAATGTTCGTAATGTATTTCAAATGACTTTCCCGTGAACCCGGCATTTCCCATATGTAACATTATTTCGATAGCAGTTGCGTAATCATGAGTGTGTGAGGGGAATGCATATATCATTTTCTTAGAGATCATGTTGGTTAGTGAAAAATGGAAAAGTTGAGATTGTAGAGATCTATTAATTTATTTAAATTCTTGGGTAGAGAGAAAATGGTCTTTTGATCTTAACTTCTCAATCCTCAATCTTTAATGTTTCAGATATAACTCCAGATGTTGTAGATATAGATATGGATGATCTAGATATAGAATCGCCAAGTCTGTTTGGCGAAGTAACTCAAGCGGTGAAGAAGCCTGCAATGGCTCTTCCGTCTCGCCCTCTAATTGGAAGCGCGGTCCAATAGAGGGATAGGTCTATTCTCCAACTACGCCACTGAGACGGGTGAGAGAGACTCCTAGAAAAGTCGCTCTAGAAAACTGCCCGACTAGTACGGGCGGACGAGCTCGTACGTAAAAACTGAAAACCAAGGATCCCCCGCCTGGGTATCCTAAAGACAGGGGTCAGCGGAACTGGTCTAAAAGTTAGGATTCCAACGAGGCGTAAAACACTGCGAGCTCGCGTAAAAACCGTATAAAAGACTGGGATCCTAGACCCGCGCACTTGGCGGCCGCTGCCCTAACTGGGCTTCCTTTCTTCCGCCCAGGTGAGAGTCACCGCGCTCTGGCTCAGTCTGGTGTGAAGATCACCATGACTGGCATTATTATAATTATCACTATTGATTCTCATCCAAACCATATATTCATGTCAGCATCAATTAGCAAAGCTAAATGTGTATACCAATTAACTGATTTACTTAAAGAGTCCTTGCCCTAAGTTATCACAATTCTAACTTCAGTCCAATAGGAAAATGTTTAAATCAAGGAGTACTACCCCAATTAGAGAAAATGGCTCGTTCTCAAGGAGCAGGCATGTGTCCCTACAAATATTCCATAATAGATCATACATGATGGTATAGAATTATTTCTCAACAATAACTTTGTCTTTGTATCTAGAGAACCCTTATACATTTCAGATCTAACAGTATTATTATAATTTAGATTATTATTATTATTGGCATCCTGCCTGACTACAGAAGGTCTGCTTTCTACAAATCTAACATGCTCTAAATCATTTCACAATACAATATATATATTTTATAGGAAATAAAATCAATGTACTCCTAGTCATGAAAAAACCTTAAGTGGTTGAATGAAGGAACCGTAGCCTTATATTCCACTTATATGCTCATTTCACTAGATATTAACCAATATTATTAACTAACCTATTTTCAGCCTAAGTTCTTACAGAGTAGCATTAACTCTTAGTTCATCAAAAATTGGATAACATAACTTATTCCAGAATATTCAATCTCCTGACTAGATTGGCAATTCCTCTTATATCCCAGAATATTCCATCTCCTTATCAATCCTTAATAAATCATTACAACAAAATCTTACATGCATGCACAGGAATACCCACTTACATAAAGATTAGACATGAACAGGAAATACCCCCCCATTTTTTTAAAAAAAAGAATGAGTTGGTATATTTTATAATATTTTCAAGTACTTGAATAAGACTAGAGAACTCGACATTCTAAATTTTAATTGCTGAAGACCTGGTAACGTGGATTGATTACCTTTATCTCCCAGTCAAAAGAGATAAATTTAGCTACCATGTGAGGTGTATAAGCTGATATTTTTTTTTTTTTTTAAAACTGTGGAGTTAGTAACTGAAGTCTCTTAGGATCGAAATTCAGCACCAATTTCGATCATGTAATAACTTTTATTGAGAAATACAATGATTACTCGGTCAGTGGTTGCAGCCTTTCTGGACTGGAGAACATGTGTACTGTGTACATGGATTCGTTGATAACATAATCCAATTCATATCAATTACGTATGCAGGTCCAGTTCCTGTTCTAATGATACGTAAAGGAAGAAAAAAAACGAAATTGTATGAGAGATTCTAAAGGAACCGAATAGTGGAGTATTAACAAACATGCACCACTCACTCGTGAATCATCCCAACCTTTCCCAACTATCCTACAAATAATTTCTCCACCAATCTTGTCATTTTTATGGATCCCCAACACCCAACATTGGCTTACAAAGTATGATAATACATGCATTGGCAGCAAAAGAAGGTAGGATGGTACCTTGAATTGCTTCAGATTTTGATGAAGAGGATGATCTGGCATGCAACAGCAAGGGAGGGAGAATTGCTCATGAATATGCTACAAAAGACTCGTTGCTTTGGAGCAACCAGCAGTCGATGGAGAGAGGCTGAAACAGCAGCAATTCTGCCTGTTGAAGAGTATCCACAGCCCGATATTTTGGAGGAGAAATGAGGGTTTCGGTTGGGAATTTCCAGGAAATGAAATGGAGACGATGGAGGTCTTAAGTGGTTATTTATATCGCAAAGAAGAGGGGCTCTCTTGTGCCAAATGAGACTAGAATAAGCCAAGTGTGAAGGAGTAAGAAGCCAGGTGGCTGGGAAGGAAAAGAGGAAACCAACGGCTGGTTTCTTCTCTTTTTTATATTTTTTTTTTAAAAAATCTGAAACCGTATATTGCCTATTATAGACTGCTGTAGCAGACTTTTAATTGCATGTATTTTAAAATCAAAATTTCTTTAATTGACATACAAAAAAAATCGATCGTACGCTCACCTCGGATCTCGGATTTTGACACGAAATATCTTGTTTTGATCGTCTCGGAACGACGATCAATATGAGCATAATATTGATACACTTTCGGTTGAGTTTTGAACCCCCGAATTTTCGGATACGGATTTTGTTTAAGGTTAAATTTTATGATTTTAAAAATATCAAACGACCTCCGATTGACGAACGGTCGATTCCGTTGGTCTTGTATTGTCGAATCGGATCTAATGACGGTCTCGGTTCGTTGCACGGTTTCCGAATTTGCGTCGCGGCTTTTCACGGCACGCATTACGAAGGGACCGATTTTTGGTCGATTTCGTCCGAACGACTTTTGATTCATTATTGATTGATCGTTTTAGGTTGTTTAGTATTGACCGACAACGTTTTTGAGTTCATTAGACCCAAAATCGGACGACTTCGGGTTTGATTGGATTCCGGATGTTACAAATATAAAAACCTCAAAGGGAGTCTCGTCCTCGAGACTCGAGATAAGGCTATTCGGTGACTTGTTTGAATTTCATATGTCCATAAAAACCTCAAAGGGTTTTGAACCCATAAAAACCTCAAAGGGAAAACAAGTCATATATTTATAATGTTTCTAATTACAAAAACTTGTTTTGACGATTACATCAAAATAGCTGCGGGTATCGTGCCCGCATGTCGGCTTCAGTCTCCCATGTCGCTTCCTTGACGCCGTGTCGGTGCCACAAAACCTTGACCAATGAAATCTCTTTGTTGCGAAGCTTCTTCTCAGCGCGGTCAAGTATCTGGACTGGCTTCTCCTCATAAGTCAGATCCGGCTCTACATCGAGATTCTCATAACTGATGATGTGCCGAGGGTCGTGCACATACTTCCTCAGGTTGGATATGTGGAAGACATCATGAATAGCAGAAAGATGTGGAGGAAGGGCTACTCGGTATGCAACTTTCCCTACACGAGCAAGAATCTCGAACGGTCCAACATATCGCGGCGCCAACTTGCCACGAACACCGAATCTCTGCACTCCTTTCATGGGAGATACTCGCAAAAATACCCAATCTCCAACCTATAATCGATAGGAGTGTTATTAATATGAGATTAATTTTGGACATATATATATGTCATAGATGAAGAAGAATTAATTAGATTACCTGGAACTCTAAGTCTCTCCTCCGACGATCCGCATAGCTCTTCTGGCGGCTTTGTGCCGTCAAAAGCCTCCGTCTCACAAGATCAACAGCTCTCGCAGTCTCCTCCAAGAAATCTACGGAATATAAAGCATGATCGCCTACCTCACGCCAACTGAGAGGTGTGAGGCATCTCCGCCCGTATAGGGCTTCGAATGGTGCCATGCCAATACTGGAGTGATAGCTGTTGTTGTACGTGAATTCCACCAAAGGCAAATGGTCCTTCCAGGACCCTTTCCACTCCAATGTGCATGCGCGAAGTAGATCCTCAAGCGTCTGAATGGTGCGCTCACTCTGCCCGTCTGTCTGCGGATGATAAGCAGAACTCATCTTCAGCTCTGTCTGTAGTGCTGACATGAACTGCTGCCAATAGTGAGATGTAAATCTCGAATCCCTGTCAGACACCACCTCTCGTGGTATACCATGCAGTCTGATGATGTTCTGTACATACAGCTTGGCCAATCTGGATGGAGTGTAAGTCGTGTTGACAGGTATAAAATGGGCTGACTTGGTTAACCTATCAACAACGACCCAAATGGAATCATGGCCTCCTGGCATCTTCGGCAATCCTGTGACAAAATCCATAGAAATGCTCTCCCACTTCCACTCGGGAATGGGGAGAGACTGCAGTAATCCTGGTGGTCTCCTGTGCTCAGCCTTGACCATCTGACAGGTCATGCATCTGCTGACATGTAGCGCCACATCGCGCTTCATTCCATCCCACCAGAAATGTCGACGCAGATCACGGTACATCTTCGTACTGCCTGGATGGATAGATAATCGTGAACTGTGTGCCTCATCGAGAATGTCTCTGCGAAGCTGCTCGTCATTGGGTACAACGACCCGTCCTGCCTTCCATAAAATAGACTCCATCACAACAAAGTCATCAAATTCGTCCTTGACGGCGCGCATGTATCTATCATGAATCCAAGGATCGGTCTTCTGGCCCTCAACAATACGATCCCAAAGACTGCTGTATCGTGGAGGTACGGTGGTAGAAATGGATGTGCTCTCCTGAGGATGCCAATCACTCAAAGCTGCAAGTGTATCCCACGTGTATAGCCAGTTCGCCGTACCCTCTGCATGTGCTCTCCTGCTAAGCGCATCAGCCACCACGTTTCCCTTACCGGGATGGTAAGAGATCGTGCAATCATAATCCTTCAACAGCTCGAGCCATCTGCGCTGCCTCATGTTCAGCTCCTTCTGATCAAAGATGTACTTCAGACTCTTGTGGTCTGTGAAAATCTCGAAATTCACCCCATATAGGTAGTGACGCCAGATCTTCAAGGCGAAGACAACTGCCGCCAACTCCAAGTCATGTGTGGGGTAGTTCCGCTCGTGCGGTCTCAACTGTCGTGATGCGTAAGCAATCACCTGTCCTCTCTGCATCAACACTGCTCCGAGACCTTCTCCAGATGCATCCGTGTAGACTGCATAGTCCTGAGTGCCTGAAGGAAGAGCAAGAATAGGTGCTGTGGTCAACCTCTCCTTCAGTGTCTGGAAGGCCTGCTCACATGAATCGTCCCAAATGAATGGAACTCCCTTCTGTGTCAATCGTGTCAATGGACGGACGATGCGTGAAAATCCGCTGACAAAGCGTCTGTAATAGCCCGCTAATCCGAGGAAGCTCCGAATCTGAGTGACTGTCTTGGGCTGTTCCCAAGACATAACTGCATCTATCTTCGCGGGATCAACCGCAATGCCTGCTCCAGAAATGATATGCCCGAGAAATGAGACCTGGGATAACCAGAACTCACATTTGCTCAACTTGGCATATAGCTTGTGCTCTCGTAATGTGTCTAAGACGATCCGCAGATTATTAGCATGATTCTCTTCATTCCGTGAATAGATGAGCACATCATCGATGAACACCACTACAAACTTGTCCAAGTATGGACGGAAGATACGGTTCATCATATCCATGAAAGCCGCAGGTGCATTGGTGAGCCCAAACGGCATCACCACAAACTCGTAGTGTCCATAGCGAGTCCTGAAGGCTGTCTTCGGAATATCCGACTCGCGAATCCTCAGCTGATGGTAACCTGAGCGAAGATCGATCTTCGAGAAAACCGAAGATCCCTGGAGCTGGTCAAACAAATCATCGATACGTGGCAAGGGATAACGGTTCTTCACCGTTCTCTTGTTCAGCTGCCTGTAATCGATGCATAACCTCATGGATCCATCCTTCTTCTTGACAAATAGAACCGGAGCACCCCAAGGTGAAGTGCTCGGCCTCACGAATCCCAAGTCAAGCAACTCCTGCAACTGCACCTTCAGCTCCCTCAACTCGGCTGGTGCCATGCGATATGGTGCCATCGAGATCGGCTGTGTATCTGGCAACAATGTGATTTCGAACTCAATCTCCCTCTCAGGAGGTAGCCCTGGTAGCTCATCAGGAAATACGTCAGGGTATTCTGAGACTACTCGGATGTCCTGTATCATCGGCTCCTGATCAGACACCTCTCGAACAAAAGCAAGGTAAGAATCACAACCCTGATCAACAAGTCGCTGGGCTCGCAACAATGAAATGTACTCCATGGTGGAGTCATGTGTAGTACCCTCAAAGGTGAACTCTGGTAGACCTGGAATCCTGAAGACAACCGTCTTCCTAAAGCAATCAACAAGTGCATGATGAGTGGATAACCAATCCATGCCCAATATCAAGTCGAACTCATCAAGCTGCAGAAGTAGGCAATCTGCGATCATCTCATGACCTCCTATCAGTATGGGCAAGTGCCTGACTATCAGAGATATGACAAATAACTGGCCACCCGGCCCTCGGATGTGATATGGAGACGATAGCGTCTCTGCAACTCTATCTAAAGAAACAAGCAATCTCGAAGCAAGGAAAGAGTGTGTCGCGCCGGAATCAAATAAAACATGGAAAGGTCGGCCCAAGACTGAGACCATACCTTTCACTACAGTAGCCGCTGAACGTGCCTGCTCCTCAGTAACGGCATGTAACTGTCCCTGCCTGGCTGATGCAGCACTAGAACCTGCCACACTCTGCGTCTGTCTCGGCTGCTGTCGCCTAAAGTTGGAGTTCCTGCCACGGAAACTCCCTGAACGCTGTGTCTGCGGCTGTGGCTGTGAAGGCTGTGGCTGTGGCTCGCCAGAAGCCTGTGGACACTGTGCACGGTAATGTCCCCACTCGTGACATCGGTAGCACCTGACTGGTCGAGTAGAGGGAGTAGCTGTGTCCGTGCTCCGAGCTGGTCCTGCAGGTGGTCTATCTGCTCGCTGCGACCCAGATGGTCGAGCGGACTCTGTACCTCGTCCGGCAAGTGCTCCTCCTAGAGTAGTCGATGGAGAAGAGCGAGCACTGCCAGAGAATGTCGAACCTGTAGGTCGGAACCGTCTGGCTGACCTCTGCTGCTGAAACGGTCGACGTATCGGCCCAAAATATCGCCGCGGTCTAGGCGGTGCTCCAGACGAGCTCCCGTAACGTCTCCCTCTGATGTCCTCGAACTTCTCCGCAGCATCGGTAGCCTCGGAGATAGAAGTGATGTGTAGTCCAGCCAGCTTCTCCTGCACCTCCTCTCGCATGCCGCCAATGAACTTCTCCAGATTCTCCTCTGGAAATGCGCCAGCTGCTCGTGTGTGTCGTGACAGCTCTGTGTATCTGATAAAGTAATCCCGGGCTGTCATCTGTCCCTGACGAAGCTCTGCAAACAGTCGGCGCTGGGACTCCCTCCACTTCGCAGAAAAGAAGTGGGCTCTGAACTTCGTCACAAAATCGTTCCAAGTAGGCTCTCGGCCTAACTCGGACACTACGGCCATCCACCATCGCTCGGCGAAGTCTATCAGTGAGTACTCTACGAAAGATAGCCACGTGTTTCGTGGCGCATTAATTGCCCTGAGCACTTTCATTACTCTCATCAGCCACTGCTCAGCGTCATCTGGTGGACCTGTGCCCTCGAACAAGGGTATGTTGGCCCGCTGATAAGAAGTGAAGACTGACTGGTGCCTGTGAATGGCTGCAAACTCGTGTGTATCCTCGTCAGCAAAGTCCACAGGGTTCTGCTCCCTGTCTAAGTCTGCATCCTCCTCAGCTCCATGCTCTGGAATGGCCTCTAGTGGATCATCAGGATGAGGCTGCTCCACCTCAACGGACTGGGGCTGGTCCTGTCGTATCCTATCCTGAGATGGATGGTACGTGAAATCTGACAGATCCTCAAATCTCATCTCTATGTCCGTCTGCCTGTCAGCAATCTCGGTCTGCTGGGCCAATATCTGCTCCTGCTGGCCTCTCATAGCAGCCTGCTGCTGCTGTAAGTCTGTGAGTGCGCTCAGTATGCGTGCCAGCTGATCAGAAGTATCCTGACCTGGTCGAGATGCCATGGCTCTGCATAAGAACCATTATTAGTCATAAAAATGCCCTAGACAGATATTTATCATAAATGCTTTTCTCTTCTTGGGATATAAGATGAAAATTAATGAAATTGGTGACATCTGTGGTTATTGAATATAAATGTCATATTTCCCTTCTCGAACTCACGACAAGTCGGTAGACTGTCGCTATTCGAGATCTTAATGCGATCGGAATTGTAATATCGCGAATGTGCGTATCGGGGTACCACTGCTCTGATACCAAACTGTCGACCCCTCAGGATCCGGGTACCTGTTTACGCGCAATTCGCAATATTTCATTCACAATTATATCGCACAAGTTGTAAAAATACAGGGAAAATTTTTCGCGACTATGACATTCATTCTCAACACATGGCCACAAGTAAAAGAGACAGACATCACCAAAATTTCTTTTCATATATATTCATATCCATTTACAACATGTACAAGCATATTCCATGTTACAACATATATCCCAAAATGTGACAAAAGAGATAGCATTTACATCATCATCTGAACAAAAACTAAGGCAAAGTAAATCATACCGTCGGGTATACACTATATCTCCTGGAAGCATGTATATACTGAGCGGCTACGAAACTGCAGGCTGTTTGCCTGCCACGCACAATAGGAAGAAAAGGCGTCAGCGGTTGCTGGTACCTCCCAAAAACTTATATAAAATTAACGGGCATTTATTATTTACAAAAGAAACAAGCAGAAAGGCGAGAGCAACTCAAATTAAGATTTAATTCTACTTGCAAATGAAAACGGTTTTTCAGGTTATTTGTAAGCATCTCAAATGTTCGTAATGTATTTCAAATGACTTTCCCCTGAACCCGGCATTTCCCATATGTAACATTATTTCGATAGCAGTTGCGTAATCATGAGTGTGTGAGGGGGAATGCATATATCATTTTCCTTAGAGATCATGTTGGTTAGTGAAAAATGGAAAAGTTGAGATTGTAGAGATCTATTAATTTATTTAAATTCTTGGGTAGAGAGAAAATGGTCTTTTGATCTTAACTTCTCAATTCCTCAATCTTTAATGTTTCAGATATAACTCCAGATGTTGTAGATATAGATATGGATGATCTAGATATAGAATCGCCAAGTCTGTTTGGCGAAGTAACTCAAGCGGTGAAGAAGCCTGCAATGGCTCTTCCGTCTCGCCCTCTAATTGGAAGCGCGGTCCAATAGAGGGATAGGTCTATTCTCCAACTACGCCACTGAGACGGGTGAGAGAGACTCCCTAGAAAAGTCGCTCTAGAAAACTGCCCGACTAGTACGGGCGGACGAGCTCGTACGTAAAAACTGAAAACCAAGGATCCCCCGCCTGGGTATCCTAAAGACAGGGTCAGCGGAACTGGTCTAAAGTTAGGATTCCAACGAGGCGTAAAAACACTGCGAGCTCGCGTAAAAACCGTATAAAAGACTGGGATCCTAGACCCGCGCACTTGGCGGCCGCTGCCCTAACTGGGCTTCCTTTCTTCCGCCCAGGTGAGAGTCACCGCGCTCTCGCTCAGTCTGGTGTGAAGATCACCATGACTGGCATTATTATAATTATCACTATTGATTCTCATCAAACCATATATTCATGTCAGCATCAATTAGCAAAGCTAAATGTGTATACCAATTAACTGATTTACTAAAAGAGTCCTTGCCCTAAGTTATCACAATTCTAACTTCAGTCCAATAGGAAAATGTTTAAATCAAGGAGTACTACCCCAATTAGGAGAAAATGGCTCGTTCTCAAGGAGCAGGCATGTGTCCCTACAAATATTCCATAATAGATCATACATGATGGTATAGAATTATTTCTCAACAATAACTTTGTCTTTGTATCTAGAGAACCCTTATACATTTCAGATCTAACAGTATTATTATAATTTAGATTATTATTATTATTGGCATCCTGCCTGACTACAGAAGGTCTGCTTCTACAAATCTAACATGCTCTAAATCATTTCACAATACAATATATATATTTTATAGGAAATAAAAATCAATGTACTCCTAGTCATGAAAACAACCTTAAGTGGTTGAATGAAGGAACCGTAGCCTTATATTCCACTTATATGCTCATTTCACTAGATATTAACCAATATTATTAACTAACCTATTTTCAGCCTAAGTTCTTACAGAGTAGCATTAACTCTTAGTTCATCAAAAATTGGATAACATAACTTATTCCAGAATATTCGATCTCCTGACTAGATTGGCAATTCCTCTTATATCCCAAGAATATTCCATCTCCTTATCAATCCTTAATAAATCATTACAACAAAATCTTACATGCATGCACAGGAATACCCACTTACATAAAGATTAGACATGAACAGGAAATACCCCCCCATTTTTTTAAAAAAAAAGAACGGAATGTTGGTATATTTTATAATATTTTCAAGTACTTGAAATAAGACTAGAGAACTCGACATTCTAAATTTTTAATTGCTGAAGACCTGTAACGTGGATTGATTACCTTTATCTCCCAGTCAAAAGAGATAAATTTAGCTACCATGTGAGGTGTATAAGCTGATATTTTTTTTTTTTTAAACTGTGGAGTTAGTAACTGAAGTCTCTTAGGATCGAAATTCAGCACCAATTTCGATCATGTAATAACTTTTATTGAGAAATACAATGATTACTCGGTCAGTGGTTGCAGCCTTCTGGACTGGAGAACATGTGTACTGTGTACATGATTCGTTGATAACATAATCCAATTCATATCAATTACGTATGCAGGTCCAGTTCCTGTTCTAATGATACGTAAAGGAAGAAAAAAAACGAAATTGTATGAGAGATTCTAAAGGAACGAATAGTGGAGTATTAACAACATGCACCACTCACTCGTGAATCATCCCAACCTTTCCCAACTATCCTACAAATAATTTCTCCACCAATCTTGTCATTTTTATGGATCCCCAACACCCAACATTGGCTTACAAAGTATGATAATACATGCATTGGCAGCAAAAGAAGGTAGGATGGTACCTTGAATTGCTTCAGATTTTGATGAAGAGGATGATCTGGCATGCAACAGCAAGGGAGGGAGAATTGCTCATGAATATGCTACAAAAGACTCGTTGCTTTGGAGCAACCAGCAGTCGATGGAGAGAGGCTGAAACAGCAGCAATTCTGCCTGTTGAAGAGTATCCACAGCCCGATATTTGGAGGAGAAATGAGGGTTTCGGTTGGGAATTTCCAGGAAATGAAATGGAGACGATGGAGGTCTTAAGTGGTTATTTATATCGCCAAAGAAGAGGGGCTCTCTTGTGCCAAATGAGACTAGAATAAGCCAAGTGTGAAGGAGTAAGAAGCCAGGTGGCTGGGAAGGAAAAGAGGAAACCAACGGCTGGTTTCTTCTCTTTTTTATATTTTTTTTTTTAAAAAATCTGAAACCGTATATTGCCTATTATAGACTGCTGTAGCAGACTTTTAATTGCATGTATTTTAAAATCAAAATTTCTTTAATTGACATACAAAAAAAATCGATCGTACGCTCACCTCGGATCTCGGATTTTGACACGAAATATCTTGTTTTGATCGTCTCGGAACGACGATCAATATGAGCATAATATTGATACACTTTCGGTTGAGTTTTGAACCCCCGAATTTTCGGATACGGATTTTGTTTAAGGTTAAATTTTATGATTTTAAAAATATCAAACGACCTCCGATTGACGAACGGTCGATTCCGTTGGTCTTGTATTGTCGAATCGGATCTAATGACGGTCTCGGTTCGTTGCACGGTTTCCGAATTTGCGTCGCGGCTTTTCACGGCACGCATTACGAAGGGACCGATTTTTGGTCGATTTCGTCCGAACGACTTTTGATTCATTATTGATTGATCGTTTTAGGTTGTTTAGTATTGACCGACAACGTTTTTGAGTTCATTAGACCCAAAATCGGACGACTTCGGGTTTGATTGGATTCCGGATGTTACATGACCCGCCCCGCCCTGTTGGTATTGTGTCACGAGTCGACCCACCCCATTCCAACGGGTACCCAGTTAATGCCAATGGATGTTGGCTACCCATGGGTACCCGCGGGTACCCAATAAAGAGAGATACTTCTAGTGAAAGATGACATATATAAAAATGAAAATGATATGTCCAACTATGTATATCCGTATCTATATCATATTCATAATGATAATGCCAAATACGGAAATCTAAATGATACAGAATGCATTCAGATTTGGATATATAAACATAGATAAATAAATTACTGAGGATATATAAACCTATGTAGATAATGTAAACCATATGAATACATGCAATTGGAAGGAATACTATCGAATACAGATCCAATAACGACACATTCATGTAAATCATCCTCATAATGAATTAAATACAGATAAACGAGATGTAAATATATATAATTGGAGGACAATATGACAAACTATATATAAGTATCTATTCATATTCGTAAATGGTTATATTAATTATCATTACAATTGGTTATCGCGATGTATGTATGTGTGCGCGCTTATGTGTGTGCATGTGTGCATGGGCGTGGGCGTGGGTGGATGCGCGTGCATGTGGGCATGGGTGTTTGCATGGGTGCGGACGCACATGTGGGTGGGTGGGTGGGTGTGTGCGCACTACAAACTGCACGCGTGTGTGCGTGTGCGATGCAATTCCTATTAATTTGTATTTGTAGAGATAGTTCGTAGTATTATTATCTCTTTATGTATCTTGTCGTTATTTCTTTATCTTTTATAGACCTCTCTGTAATTTACCCTTAAGGTCTCTCCCTATATAAGAGAGCCTAGGGTTTTCCTGAATGATTATCGAAGACTCTTTTCCCAACATGGTATCAGAGCCGCCCTAGGGCTCTCCATAACCGCCGCCCTCTCCTCGGTGCCGATCTCCGGCTCCCTCTCTCTCACGCCGCCGCCTCTCTCTCTCTCTCTCCCTAGAGCTTCTCCCCGCTGCCCTAGGGTCTCTCCTTCTCGGCCTAGGCCTCCACGCGGTCCCC
Source organism: Ottelia alismoides (assembly GCA_037367405.1). Lineage (NCBI taxonomy): Eukaryota > Viridiplantae > Streptophyta > Magnoliopsida > Alismatales > Hydrocharitaceae > Ottelia > Ottelia alismoides. The sequence goes on from JAZKJV010009244.1 coordinate 170,495, forward strand.
AGCCCACCGCCCGAGGCCCCCATCCCGCCGCCCGAGGCCCCCAGGCGGCATACCAGCCTGCCGCAGTAGCCTCTAGGCGGCCCCCAGCTTGCTGCCCTAGTCCCCAGCGGCCCCCAGCTCGCCGCCCAAGCCCTCCCCGGCGGCACCCAGTCAGCCGCAGACCTCCCAGGCGGCATCCTTGCCGCTGCAAGGGTTGTAAGGCTCCTCTAAGGCGTGCCCTAGTCCTCTCTTCGTCTGATATATGGATTTGAGTGCGTAACATCTACATACGTACTCAAATCCGATGCAGTTGGTGTAGACATTCATCACCTTGTCTACATACCCTAGTTCTTCTCCAACGGCAGTATGTCAGAATTGAAAGTCGATATGCCCTCCACCGGCGCATTCAAAGGTCCTGCGCCAATAGTGAAGATGGACGGGTCTAACTATGAGCTCTGGACTATGCAGTTCATGAGCCTCATGATGTCGAATGGTAAGAAGCACATTCTTACCGAGGATGAGCCCGCACAGAAGACAGGGATATATGCCTCATGGGAGGCTGATGACTCCTACGCAAAGGTCTGGTTGTCTGGTACATTGACAATGGAGATTGCTAATGACGTCCTCCATCAACCCACTGCTAAGGCAATGTGGGACATTCTTGCCACCACATATTCGCAGGTGCAAAATGAGACAAAGATGTTGCAGCTTCAGTATGGCATTTTCACAATGAAGCAGAGCGACAGACCTCTCCATTCCCTATACACATCCCTAAGATGGATGTTTGAGAAGTTATACAGTACCATTCCACTGACTGCTACTCCTGAGCAGCAGAAGACGTTTCGAAACGCCACCATGGTGGGTGTTCTACTTGCGACCCTTGATCCTGAATATGATGCCGCCCGGTCTCAGATCCTAGCTGATGTAGTTATTCCTCCAGTGGAGGATGTTTACAGAAGGCTCAGTCGCATTCCTGTTTCCTCCAGCTCTTCTACTCCACCCCCATCAGCAATGGCAGTCTCGCGTGGGAGAGGTGGCCCGCCTTCTGGTCGTGGACGTGGTTGTGGACCCCAGGGAAGGGGTGGTCGCTTCAGTCAGACATACTCCTATTGTCACCGCACAGGACACTCAGAGGAGACATGCTATTCTAAGCATGGGTTCCCAGCATCAGCACGTGTTGCAGAGCATTCTCAGTCTCCATCATCACCATATACTGCAGATAATCGATTTGACGAACTTGTGGCACGACTCTGAGATATTATGCCACATTCATCTGGTGATTCGTCTGGTGGTCCTTCAGATGTTGCTGCTACAGCATCCGCCAGTTCATCTGCCGCTGCTAGTACCTCAGGTAGATCTACTGCACTCACACCATCTCATGATATATCTGACTGGGTTATGAATTCTGGAGCCACACACCACCTCTGCCGAGATAGAGATAGATTACAGTCTTACAGGGACATTCCTCACGGTCGTTCAATACAGATCGCAGATGGTACCCATTCGCCCCTCGTTGGACAGGGGGAGGTCTTCCTATCCTCCACTATGCAGCTACAGAACGTCCTACATGCTCCTGAGTTCTCAATGAATCTGTTATCTATTAGTCAGATTACGAAGGATTTGCATTGTCGTGCTATATTTGACCCGTCTTCTCTTATTTTTCAGGACATACTCACGGGCAGGGTGATTGGCTGTGGCTATGAGCAGAATGGTCTATATCGGCTGGTTCGGGATTCCTATGCTGGCGTCTCCTCTCATTCTGTCGGACCAGTCTCTCCGTACATCTGGCATCTCCGGTTTGGTCACCTTCCGCTCCAGAAAATGCGACATCTTCTGCCCCAGATCTCTCCTAGTTCGTCTTTCCGCTGTGAAGCATGTCAGTTGGGAAAGCATCATCGGTCAAGCTTTCCAAGTCATCAGAGTCGGAGCAGTAGCTCCCCATTCGAGTTGTTACATATAGATATATGGGGTCCGAGTCGTGTTCCCGATCACCAGGGGCACAGATTTTATCTTGTGGTAGTGGATGATTTTTCTCGTGTGCCACGGGTCTTTCTTTTGAAAAATAAATCTGAAGCAGGAGATGTGATCAAGAACTTAATTAATGAAGTGCACAATGTTTTCTCTTCCTCAGTCAAATATGTTCGGACGGATAATGCCCTAGAATTTTGTACACGCTCACTTTCTCAATTTCTTTCATCAAAGGGTATTATTCACCAAACCACTTGTGCATATACATCACAGCAAAATGGTGTGGCGGAAAGAAAGCAACGCCACCTCTTGGATATTACTCGAACCCTGTTGATTCAGAGTTGTGCTCCTATTTCTTTCTGGGGGGATGCTGTTCTACTGCATGTTATCTGGTCAATCGAATGCCATCCTCGGTTCTTGGTGAGAAGATACCTATCTCTCTTATTTTTCCTGACAAGGAGTTATTCTCACTGACTCCACGTGTCTTTGGTACTGTGGCTTTCGTTCATCTTCTATCTCCCGGACTTGACAAACTCTCTCCTAAAGCAGTCAAGTGCATCTTTGTTGGTTATTCCAGGACTCAGAAGGGCTACCGGTGTTATGATCCTATGAATAAGAAGTACTCCGTGAGTGCTGATGTTACTTTCTTTGAGTCTGTCATGTATTTCTCTCCTGCAGGTGACAGACTGGTACCATCCACTACCAATGATGATGTCTATGTTCCTCCACCACCTACACTACCAATGATGATGTCTATGTTCCTCCACCACCTCCATGGAGTTCACCTGAGTCTTCCCCTGTGCCTGTCTCCACGCCAGCACCACCACCACCTCCTCCTCCACCTATTCCACGGCCTCTCGTTTCACCGCTACCAAAATTCTATACGCGTCGGTCAGGTCCTGCTCAGACTACACATCAGCCACTCATCACGCTTCAGGTATGTTCAGATGGTGTTAGAAAATCGGAAACGGAAGAGTAAACTTGGAAAAGATAATAAAGAACAAGAACGCGGGATTTTACGTGGAACCCTACTCCGTGAGGAGCGGGATGAAACCACGGGAGAAGCCCTCAACAGGGCGTGTTTGTCTATTGACTTTTTCAATGAGTACAGGAGGTCTGGGGCTCCTTATATAGCCTCTCCAGAGCCTCCAAGTCCCACCACTAGATGATATGGGACTAAACAATTGGGTAGGGTAAATGGATCTCCTCCAGGATCCATTTACCCTGCTACAACTCATGACGCATAGAACTAATACTCCAACACTCCCCCTCAAGCTGGAGCATGCAATGCTCAGCTTGGACAAACATAAAGATACTCAACTCAACGCTACAGGACACTACGGACAATATCAACCCAACGCGCACATTGCTGCAGTCGAGGACATTGCTTCTCATGTCGTGCAGGTGAGGAGGACGAACGGGCTGGAGTGTGAGTCTTCTGAATCTCCTCGTCGAAGAGCATGCGCTCTGAACTGCGCCTGTCAGAGTCGCTGCAACTGGAAATGAGTCTCCTCGTCGGAGAACTCTAGCCCGTCACAATAATGTGGACAACTGCTCCATCTTTGAAAAGGGCCGAACTGAATAGGCCGTGGCTGTGCAATCCTCGTCGGAGTCCATGGTCGCTGGAGAATGGAGTCTGAACAAGTCTCCTCGTCGGAGAACTGGGTCTCTCCCATCTGGCTCAGAGAATGGTGCACTGCTCTGGTGTACCTATGATACCACATGAAAATCCTTGCCCTCAAGGGAATAGTCCTCTGCTCTGGAGTCCCTATTGCTCACATGAAAACTCTGGCCTGACAACAAGACGAATGATGGGGACTGCGAAACAAATGATGGCAACTTATGCACATCTGACAATGACCGCACACTCGTGTGTGTCTGAAACTGGAGACTCGGAACCTTCTTGAACGTCGAGTCTGAATAACTGAATCTGTAGAGTCTGAACAATGTGCACTGGCCTGGAATATGAAGATCTGTCTGAATAGACCTGTGACTCTACATATACTCCCCCTTTCTCCCATACTGGTCGGTAAACCTGAACGTCGACCAAGTTGGGAGAAGACAACAATGATGGGGATAAAAACAAACCACTTAGCCGATCACAACTTTGTCGGATTTACAAAACATTCATATTTTTTTAATTTTTTTTGGAACATTCTTCTTCTTTCTTTTTTTACACAAACTTCGCCATTTTTTTCTTTGGGCCTTGGCCCAAACATGTCCGCAGCCCCTCCTCCTTTCTTTTTAACAAACACGGCTAGGCTTCTGGGCCCATACAAAGACAACATTTTTTTTATAGTGGCGGTCCCTTAGGGTTCCCCATAATGGGAGAACCTCTTCTCCTGGAAACACAAACCGCCGCCACACTGGAGATGGGAGAGAACGGATGAGGGTGCTGCGCCTGGACTGCCTGGGGGCTCCGCTTGTGCGCAAGGATCGCCGCAAGGGGAGAGGGGTTTCGCTAGGACTGCGGACCTGCGATGGTATGCGGTGAGAGGAGCCGCCTGGAGGTGCCGCCAATTGTGGCCGCTTGAAGAAGGGGAGCCGCCTGGAGGAAGAAGGGCTCCGTACGCCGGTTAAGGGTTCCGCCTACGGTTGTCGCCAACGATGACGCGTTGGGAGATGGGGACTTCAGCAGGGACATACGCGGAGGTGCCGCGTGCGCGAGGAGCAGACGTGCTGCCCGGTGAGGCGACGCGGCTTGCGGCTTCAGTGCAGGGGAAGCACCGCATTCGGTCCTGCGGGGGCGTCATTGCCTCGGAAGCCTCCGCCTGAAGGGTTCGAAGATGGCAGCCTGCCGCTTAGAGCCCTTGCACCAGAGGGTTCCGCAACGATGAGAGGGTCTGCGAGAGGTCTCAGATCGCGAATGAAGATCGTGCATGAAGGAAGCATCTCCTGGAGATGTGTGCCTGCACCTAGAAATTGGTTGAAGGGCTGCACGATCACAACCTTGAACTGAGAAGAGAACTGAGAAGAGGATCGATGCTTGCAGATGCCGATAGAAATCTTTGAAGCACGGCTAGGGTTTCAAGAAAACCCTAGAAACTGGAACCGGAATCTTTAATAACAAGAACTCCAACGAAACGAATCTCGAATAAAAACTATAGAACTTAAAATCCTCGAGAATCGACCTGTTCTGATACCATGTTAGAAAATCGGAAGCGGGAGCGTAAACATGGAAAAGATAATAAAGAACGAGAACGCGGGATTTTACTTGGAACCCTACTCCGTGAGGAGCGGGATGAAACCACGGGAGAAGCCCTCAACAGGGCGTGTTTGTCTATTGACTTTCTCAATGAGTACAGGAGGTCTGGGGCTCCTTATATAGCCTCTCCAGAGCCTCCAAGTCCCACCACTAGACAATGTGGGACTAAACAACTAGGTGGGGTAAATGCATCTCCTCCAGGATCCATTTACCCTGCTACAACTCATGACGCATAGAACTAATACTCCAACAGATGGCATTACTACTGACGGGTCAGGTTTGGTACATGTGCAGGATTCTTTAGTACAGGACGACACTAGCCCATCCAGTACAGCAGATGATGATCTTGATGTTCCGATTGCTATTCGGAAGCAGAGGCGGCAATGTGCCTCTTATCCATTTGCCTCACAGGTTTCCTTTCACCGTCTCACTGGTGATTTTCAGAGATTTGCCTCAGCCTTGTCTTCCGTGGATATACCACGGACCTACCAGGAAGCCTTGAAGAATGATTGCTGGAGATTAGCTATGGAAGAAGAGATGAGGGCCTTGCAATCCCATGGCACATGGTCTTTGGTCCCTGAATCTCCTGATGCATCCGTTGTGAGCTGTAAGTGGGTCTTCACAGTTAAATATCATGCAGATGGCACGTTGGATCGGTACAAAGCACGCTTGGTCGCCCGTGGGTTTACACAAACCTATGGCGTGGATTACATGGATACGTTCTCTCCAGTGGCGAGACACTCTACCCTTCGTATTCTCTTATCTGTTGCTGTGGTTCGTGAATGGAGTATATCTCAACTAGATGTCAAGAATGCCTTTCTGTACGGGGACTTACAGGAGGAAGTCTACATGCAGCAGCCACTTGGGTTTACTGCTGAGGGGGAGAAGCAGATGGTCTGTAGACTTCACAAGGTGATATATGGCCTCAAACAGAGTCCGAGAACATGGTTCCAGAAGCTGTCCAACCTAATTGAGCAACAAGGATTCAAGAGGTCAAATGCAGATCACTCGTTGTTTGTCTAGAAGTCATCGGCAGGTACGGTTGTCATTATGGTCTATGTGGATGATATTCTTGTTACAGGAGATGATGTTCAGGGCATAGAAAGAGAGAAGGCATTCCTAGGCCGTTAGTTTGTTACAAAGGATCTTGGAACCCTAAGATATTTTCTGGGGTTGGAATTTGCAAGGAATGCATAGGGCTTGGTGATGACCCAATGGGAGTACATCACAGACTTCCTGATTGAGATTGGCATGGACGGATGCAAACCATCAAGTATTCTCATGGACCCTGCATGAAGTTGTATGATGGTGATACTGATGAAGTAGATAAGAGGAGATATAGAGAAATGGTGGGAAAACTCCTCTACATCACCATAACTCGTCCAGACATTGCATTTGCAGTTAGCAGGGTGAGTCAATTTATGGAGCAACCAAGACAAGTTCACATGGACGCTATACACATGATACTGAGGTATCTGAAGTCTTCTCCAGGGTTAGGGCTGATATTCAGAAAGGGCACAGACTTATCCATCTCAGCGTGTGCAAACGCAGATTATACAGGATGCCCTAAGGATCGAAAATCAACCTCAGGGTTCGCACTGTTCGTTGGAGGCTCTCTGGTTTCTTGGAAAAGCAAGAAACAAACTGTTGTGGCAAGGTCCAGTGCCGAATCCGAATATAGGGCCATGGCTCAAGCCAGCACAGAAATGATGTGGGTTCGGTCCGTACTAGAAGATCTACATGTAGTTGTGCCCCTACCTATGAAGCTTCAGTGTGACAATCAGACATCATTATTCATTGCCAACAATCCAGCTTTCCATAAAAGGACCAAACATATTGAAGTTGACCGCCATTACACTAGAGACTTGATCCAGAGAGGATTGATATCTACTGCACATGTGAGCTCAGGAGATCAGACTGCAGATGTATTCACCAAGCCACTTCTCAGAGGACCTTTTCAGAGATATTCATCCAAGCTGAGCATGATAGACATCTATGCTCCACCTTGAGGGGGAGTGTAGAGATAGTTCGTAGTATTATTATCTCTTTATATATCTTGTCGTTATTTCTTTATCTTTTATAGACCTCTCTGTAATTTACCCTTAAGGTCTCCCTATATAAGAGAGCTAGGGGTTTCCTGAATGATTATCGAAGACTCTTTTCCCAACAGTATTCATTATCATCATGTTTGGATGTCGGGATGTATGTACATCGATTTGGATCGTATCCGATTCGTTGCCATATATGTTAATTAAAATTTTTGACATCCACATATATTTCAATTTCAAAATAGATACATATATGAGCTTTCCCATACATATAAATTTAATATTATCTATATAATTTTGATTCTATTATTTTCATATCTAATTTGCATCCATTTCATACCGGTATTCATTTTTAATGATTTAGCAATATGTTTTCCATATTGACCGATATTTGTATCCGCATTCATTTCTATATTTTTAAAATAGATAAGAATAATTTAACATCAATATTGATATTTGTATCTAATCATTGGTATTTTTATGAATCAATTGGTAGTGGAAGTTTCCAACTGGGTACCCACGAGTACACGTTGAGTTTTTTATATGGGGGCACAGGTCATGACATTGCGGGTACCCGACCCATAATTTTCAAATGGGTACCTGAGAGTTTAGGGTCAAAATGAATGGGTCAACTCGGGTACCCATTAACCCGGATATTTTTGAACACCCTTATGTACGCTACGTTGCAGCTCTGCTCCTACGAGCCTCTAAGGAATAAGATCGTATCATCTGCATATAGAAGTAAAGGGATAGACATATCCCCCAGCCGAAAGCCCTCACACCACCCCGTCTCCACCGCGCGCCTGAACAGAACTGCTAGAGCATCTGCCGCCAGGACAAAGAGTAAAGAAGTCAACGATCATCCCGCTGAAGCTGAAAGAAGCCCCCCTCCGCCTTGTCATTCAGCAGGATCGAGTAGGAGGTAGTGACACATCTCTTCATCCATTCCACCCAAACCTCTGGGAATCCCCTCCGCCGTAGAGACGCCCACAAGAATCTGCAATCAACACAGTCATGACCAACCCATCCGCCATATGATGCCCTGGAATGAACGTTGATGTTGACACAATAAGCGACTCAGGTAAAGGTATCTAAAATGGTCGTTGCGACCCAAGTCACCAGACATGGTCAATCCAGAAAAAAAGACCACTAATATAAGATAAAATCAACTCGAAATCAATAGCGGTCTTGCTATTTTATTAACCTGGTATAGCGAACAGGGTCGAACACAAGGAGCACGTGTTGGCCTCGCGGCCTCAGTACCGCGCTCTGGCTCGGCATCTCGGGTGGCATCAGTACCACCTCCTCGAACTGGTGAAACGGTGGCCTCAGCACCGCCGGTGGAATCAGCATCCTTGGTGGCATCAGTACCACCGTCATCATCATGAGCGACCTCAGTACCGCTCTCCTCCTCCTCATCTGGCGCCCTGGATGTATCCTCGTGTCGTCGCTCAGACAAGGCGCCGCCTGCTGGTGCCCTACCGCTCCTAAGTGTGACAAAATCAGCATCAAAAAGATCTGAAGACATATCATCAAACGGATCACTAGGAGTGGCATGCTCAGTGTAAACTACCTGCTCAGACTTCCGCTTCAGGCTGTTGGGGTTCGACTCGATCTGGGCAGGAATAACGGCCTTCCCTCTCACAATGTCCCGCATCTCCTGGCGGAACTCGTCCATCTCCCGTCTAAAAGTAGCCTGCTGGTCCGTGAGGAGGCGGGCTATGTCGTCCAAGGCGGGGCTCTCATATGGTGGACCATGGGAGCCCGACGGGTAGCCTCTCTGGTAATGAGGCTGCTGGAACTGGTGCTGCTGCTGCTGAGAGGGGTAAGAGGAAGGATGCTGCTGCTGGTGTGGTTGGTGAGGCTACTCTCGCCTCCAAGACTGTCCCTGCTGATAGGGACGAGGAACGTAGGATGACTGCTGCTGTGGCTGGTAGACTGGGGGCTACTGCTGCTGGTGATCCCTCTGCTGGCTGTACTGGCCTCCCTGACCAGATGGCTGCTGCTGGGGTTGGGTACCTTCATTCCCCCACCTGAATCCGGGATGGTCCCGTCGGATTCCAGGCTGAGGGCGGTTATACCAAATCCCGTTGACATCCATCAACGGCTCTGCATCGTACTGGGCTGGCGGGAGTACTGCCAGAGGCTGATCCGGCTGGTATACCACCATCTGCAAGTCTGGAGATGGTGGTGACTGGTAGGAGGGCTGTTGCTGCTGGTACGGCTCCGCCTGTACAAAATGAACCTGTCTAGGCTGCTGGTGTGAGCTGGAGCGCTGGGACGAGCTGCTGTTGCCACCGGTATCGCCTCGCGACTAAAGACGGGGCTGTGAAGCCGTCTGCGCCTCCTGGAGACACATGAGTTGGGTCTTCAAGTCGCTCAGAGTCTGTGCCATCTGCTCCATTTGAGTAATGCCCTGGCACTGCTTCTTCTCGATCAGCTCCATCCGATCCAACTTCTCGCTGATAATACCCATATCCGCAGCGGATGACTCTGCCTGTGCTGCTGCTACTGCGGACGAACTGGATGGACCGGCGTCGACCCGTGCTATCCTCTAGTACTGCACGGGTCCTGGCTGCTGCTGGGGTCTGCCCTGAGTATACAACCTGGTCTGGGACATCACCATGTAGTTCTCGGCTATCTCCTCGTAGATGGCCCAGACCTGTTCGTGATCCTTGGCGAAGTAAGACCCGCCACAAGAAGCGTTCACCAAGCCCTGGAGCTCTGGTGTCAGCCCGCTGAAGAAGCTCTGCACAAGGTTGGGCTTCGAAATATCATGGTGCGGGCATCGATCAGTCAGCTCACGAAACCTCTCCCATGCCTCATGGAATTGCTCGTTGGGGAGCATGGAGAAGTTGCTGATGAGGGCTCTCGCTGCATTGGTCCGCCCGAGTGGATAGTACTTGTGTAAGTACTCGGTGCGAAGCTACTCCCAAGTGTTAACAAACTTCCCCAAGTGCTTCAGCCAGGTGGCTGCTCTGTCAGCCAAGGAAAAGGGGAAGGCGATCATCCGAATCGTATCCTGGTCCACCTGACGATCGTGGACAGTACTGCAGATCATGAGAAACTCTTGGAGGTGGAGATGGGGCTCCTCAGTAGCGAGTCCGTGGAAGCGGGGGAGTAACTGCAAGGTGTTCGGGGGGAACTTGAAGTCCCCCACGATAGCCGGAAGTACAACCCAGTGGTGCGTCAGCGTCGATCCGGGGTTGTGTAACTCCCGCATCGGTCTCGGTGGTCCTCCTGTCGCGGCTGCGGTGGCTGCTGCCGCTGCGGCGGCTGCTGCAGCTGCTGCTGCCGCTGCTGCATCTGCATCATCCGGGATCCTCGGCCCGTCTCTCCTCTGCTCTCGCTCTGCTCTCATCTGCTCCATCTCTCTCCTCATATCAAGCATGAATGCCCCCTGATTCCTCAACTGCTGCTGAACGGTCTCTAGGGAGGCGATCAGGGTGGAGTTGATCGCGCCCTGGTCCAGCACAAAGTGCTCAGGCTGTGGACCTCGGGAGCGATCCTCGGAACTGCCGGCCATGACGTCTGCAAAATCAAATGAGCCAAACTCAGGTGCTGATAAGTCTGCTAGTCTCTCCTCTGGCTCATGTCTCTCAGAACCGAAAGAAAGGGGGTCGAGGGGAAACATGGCGGAGTCATACTTGGGCTCGGAGAGCTGGTCTCGGCTCTCGCGGGCCAACCTAGATGATCGGGTAGACGTGCCCGAAAGCGGTGCAACCAGAGGCTGCCTAAGAGAGCGTCTACCCATCATCGTGATCTGACGAGTAAGGCGGATGAGATCTGGAGAAACTATGATCGGCAACCAAACCCTCTGTTCACCAACGCAATGCGAGCTGAAGACCGTAAAGGCTCGGTCAAATTATCTTGTCAAATTTTATTAGGTGAACAAAAAATCTATCAGAGCACTTATGACTTGTTTGGATACCCGATGCTACCCCAACCGACTGGCCCGCACGGAAAAGTCGGTAATCAGTCGGGAATAGCACTAGAGGGCTCTACCTAGTGTGCGGGTCACTCTCTCGCGCAATCAAACCAACCAATGAGGGGGTTGCTCTCCCCAAGACAAATTTTTTAAGTCAGATGTCTTTTAGGGTCAATAGCTTAAACAGTCCCAATTTTATGGTTTTTCTCCTTTTTTTTAATATTTTTTCAATAAAAAACAAAGGCCTAACGAATTTTTCGGTTCTCCTGGTTATTTAGTCAAAAACAAGGGGGAGAAGACGAAAAAGCCGATGCGCGATGAAATCAATGATGCATGCAGAGATAGAAATGCGTACCTTCCTCCAGCACTCTACATGCAAGTGATCCGCGCAGAAATGTAAAGACAGAAAGTAAACTACCTATATGGTGCAGCGGTGAAAACCGAGTCCTAAGCAAGCAAGTCTACTCGAAGAACCGTCTAACTGGTCACCAATCCTTCAAGCCAAAGGTCCGGTCTCGGTCTACCCCTCCTCCTCCCGACACATCGGGTTCAGGAGCAGCGCTTGGTAGGGCAGCCTACGACACGTAGGCTACGAAGGGGATGAGTCAGTTATTTTTATTAGTGAATTATTAGTAGGTCCAATTAATCGCACTATAGGCACATGCAAGCAATTAGGTATGGGAATCCTACTAATTACGGCACAGTCAAGCAGAAAATCCTAAGTCTAGGGGCTCGATAAAAACCGCGTAAAACCGTAAAAGGCAGCGAAGAAAACAAAAGCCGCGAAAAAGCCACGAAAAATCTAAACTAGCTATCGGGTCCCCCAAGCACACCGATGCTCGGCAAAACAGACCCGAGAAAGAAGTCCAAAGTCTCTGAGTCTCCCTGTATTATTACAATACAAATAAAATATGCTAAAAGAAAACTAAGCTACTCTCTCTCTCACTCAGCTCCTCTCTCGCTCTCTCCTGCGGCTCCTTGCAGAAAGGAGCCGCCTCCAAGTCCCGCAGTTGCGCCGGCCTCTCGAATGTTGCCGCCTCGGTCCTCAGGCCCTCGCAAGAAAGAAACAAAGTGGTCAGACCAATAAAATAATCAAATCTAAACAAGAAAAAAAACAGGGGTCTATATGCAAAATGGCAAATAAAATCAAACAAACAAAAAAAAACAAAGACAAAAATGAAAGAAAAATATAATAAAATAAAATAAAGCAAAAATAAAATAAAAACAAAAAGCCGCGAAAAACCGTGAACTCAGAAAGTGCCGCGAAAAGCCGCGAAAAAGAAAATGAAAATAAAAAGAAAACTACTAAGTCATGCTCCCCGACAACGGCACCATTCTGTTGACACAACAAGCGATTCAGGTAAAGGTATCTAAAATAGTCGTTGCGACCCAAGTCACCAGACGTGGTCAATTCAGAAAAAGAGACCACCAATATAAGATAAAATCAACTCGAAATCAATAGCGGTCTTGCTATTTTATTAACCTGGTATAGCGACCAGGGTCGAACACAAGGAGCACGTGATGGCCTCGCGGCCTACGAAGTAGTCAGAAATAAACTAAAAGAAAAGAAAAGGGTATTTTTGGTAGATTTTAATTCTTTTTATATTTTTTTTTGGATTATTAATTAATTAAGAAACTAAAGAAAACAAGAACACAAGGCAATTCAACAATTTATTTAATGCACTAAAAATCAACCAAAAATTCAAATAAAAATGTTTTTGTGTATTTTATAATTTTTACTGTTTTTAGTGAATTTTTGAGATTTTTCTGATGTTTATTTAATTTTCTAAAAATGAAACAAAGTGAGAAAACAAAGGTACTGTCCAGCCGAGCTTAAAGGACTTAGATAAAATATCTAAAAGTCCCCTATCAGCCTGGAGGTAATTTTCCTGAGAAAGAAACAAGGAAAATTTGGGCACCTGAATTATTATTTTTGGGTTTTTAGATCATTTATTAGAATTGTTATGAGTTTTTAGGTGTTTTCCAATTTTTCTGAGTTTTATGTAATGAAAAATAGCCAAAATTGGCTAGAAAATCAAGCACAACTAAAATAACAGTAGCTAATTTTTTTATAATTTTTAGATAGGTTTTAATATTTTTTTGTGATTTTTCAAATCAGACAGTAACAAAAATGGAGGTTTTTAAATTTTTAAAAATATCAAAACAAAACAGAAATGTCTCCAAAAATTCCAGAAAATTTTACACTATGGCAGGAGCCATGTATCCAATTTTCATTGGATTCGGAGTTAATTTGCTATTTTATTCAAAAATAAAAGTAGGTACTGTGCACAGAGACCTAAGTGCAAATACCCAAAGCTCTGGGGGGTCCGGTGCAAAATACCCAGGAAAACACGCACGTAGCGCGTGCCTGAGGCACTCAGGGACCTAAATGTAATAAAAACAAGTTCCGGAGGCTATTTGGTAACAGGTACCAAAAGTCCGAGGGCTTGTTTGTAAAATACCCAACAAAAAGCGCACATGCACAATTAATTCACGCACAGGGGTATAAATGCAATTATCCAAAAGTATTCATTCATTCCATAACCAACCAGAACTACAGGGAACAAAGTGCAAATAGCCCAGAAAACCACGTGTCGAAGCACGTGACACACCACACACAGGGGCTTAGATGCAAACAAAATAAAGCTCAAGGTCCAACATGCAATTTACCTAACGTAAATAAAATCCTAAAAATAATTACAGGACTAAACTGAAATTAAACTAAAGAAAAGGGCCTAAGGGTAAATTACCCTTTATTAATGAAGCCGCTGGATGGGTGCCACGTGGTGGATGAACGACTGAGATGCGGGCGGCGCTCCAACGCTGGGCTCCTCGGGATGATCGGACGGCCAAGGCGTAGCCACGTGGAAGATCGCACGGTGGAGGGTAGCGGTGGCTAAACCTTGCGCATCGAACAGTCCAGACCACCCCTCCTTGGATCGAACGGTGCTGTGAACTCCTCAGATGGACGGACACGATCAAGTCTGAAGCTCGGGGGCAATCGGACGGTGGCCGAAGGTCCTGGAAGAACTGTCGGCCGGCGAACTTCGCCGGCCCAATGTGCGCGCTCCTGGCCTCCTCGCGGGGCTCTGATGGTCGGAGAAGATTCGTCGTGCGCCTTCGCGTCAAGTGGGACTCTCCGATGGAGCAACGGAGCTCTAAGGAGCCCGGTCAGCTCCGGCGGAGAAGCGGCTCCTGGCTCGAATCAGAGGACCTCAGATGGCCCTCGTTGTACCTGCAAAAGGGGTCCAGAAGACTCGCGGGTCGAGGGCAAAGTGCCTCGACCCCATTAGGCGTGGTGAAAGTGGTCGGGGAGTCGGTGCGAGCGAGCTCCGGCGAGGGGGTGGACGGAGGAGCTCGAACCCCAGCTCCTGTGCAAGCTGGGTTGGATGGAAGTGCGGAGAACGTGCGCGGGAGGAAGGCGGAGGCTATGGCGCAGCCCGATGATCGAATGAGAGGCGGACGTGACCGGAATCGACGGTGGACGGCGCCGGGGCGAATTGGGGGTAATCGGAAATTAAAGGAAAAGAGAAGAAATCGAAGCTACCTGGGTGGATGGTTCGACTGGGAAGGAGCTTGTGCAGCTCTTGGTCCTTGCCTCGAGGAGCGTCGACGTCCGAGGCTCTGGCTCCGGCTCTGGACGGAGCACGGCGGAGCAAACCGCCGGATCAATGGTTCCCTGCCCCTCTCCTCGCAGCGACGGCACCCGGAGCAAGCTATCACTCTCACTCGAGCACTGGAGGTCACTGGTGGTGGAGCAAATGAGCCAAAGATGGGAAATAGGGTGGCGGAGCTCAGCTTAAGTATGGGTGCAGGTCCGGCTAGGAGTGATCGGGTAGGGCTGCACGAGGCGCGGATCTCGATGCGGATGCGCCGGCGAAGGTGCCGGATCTGCCACGTTTAAGATGGACCCGGGGTTTAGGGAGATGGTGATCGGGTATGGATGGGGAAAATCCGAGAAACCGTGTCCGTGAACCAAAACCCGTGGAAGGTGGTCCTGGGGGGGGAGTTGACCGGGCGGTCAACAATCCCCTGGACCAATGGGAATAAGCCATTTGGAAAAGATTTGTAAAATCATTAATAAATAGTAAATGGCCGATTTATTAAAAAGTCAAAACATGAAATATTTTTGTTTTGATTTTTTCTATTTTTTAGTGATTTTTAATTAATTTTTCAAAATAAAAATAGTGAATTTACATAGTAGGGCTATATATAGGTATATATACGATATATAGATTTATATTTTTGATTTTTTTAACTTAATTTTTATACATTTTTATTCCCATTTTATATTTTATTTATTTATATCATAAAATTAGGAATAAAAAGATTTTTTTATTTTATCTTTATTATTTATATACATAGGTGAAATAAATAGATATATACATATATATACATGGTAAATTTACAATGTATTTTTAGGTTTTTAATTTTATTCTTTTTATTTTGTTTTTGTTTTAAGGGTTTTTATTTTATTTTATTTACAGTATATAATATAGATTATTTACAAAATTTTTGGAGATTAATTTTATTTATTTACAAGGTTAAATAAATATAAGATGAATGAACTATATACATGGTGACTATGTACATAAGTGATGTTTTTGTTTTCTTTTTAATTTTACTATTTTTATCTTGATTTTATATTTATAAATACATACAAATATCCACAAGTTCTTTTGAGTCTATTTTTGGGAGGAAAATATTTTTATTTTATTTACATATTTATTTACACACATGAGCCCCTATCTCCCTCTACTTCGGCTTTTATGCGGTCAGGCCCATGCTGATCCCTCCCTTGGGTTAGGTTGCTCAATATTTATTCTAAATATTTTCTCTCTTTTTCTTTTTGATCTTTATTCTTTTATTTTTGCAAAAAAACATGCTAATTATTACTTTTTACACGATGCATGCTTTTGGTAATTCATTATATTTACAACTATATACATGCATTTGCAAAGGTTTTTGTAGCTAAAATATAAGAATAAAGAGTGATGAATGAGTATTCATCAGTTGACTGCCCATGTAGCACGACTTAGTCCAACAACACCTTGAGTCGGTTTGCCAGTAATTTAGCCACTATAAGATAGAGAGCGTTGGAAAGCGCAATCGGCCTGAAGTCCTCCACCCTCATAGGAGGCTACTTTGGTAGGAGGAACAGCAACGCCCGATTAACCTTCTCAAAGCCTCTATTCCCTTCCCTGAACTCATTCATCACCTCCAAAATTTCCGCCTATACTAAGTCACATAACTCGCGGTAGAACATCATCGAAAAGCCATCAGGACCATGAGCCCCATCTGCATTCAGTCCCCTGACTGCTCTCTTCGCCTCTTCCTTTGAAAAAAAGACCACCAAACTCTCTGCCTACTCACCAGACAAAGACTCCACCCATGTTCCTAGCCAACCCCAACCTTCCCCTCTTCTCCTTCGCGAAGTCTCCACGAAGTGGCCCCGCAACGCACTTCCTATCTGCGCCTCCCTCAACACCCTCACACCTGCGATCTCAACCTCATGTAAGCAGTTTCTTCTCCTCCTCCTAGAAGCCATTGAGTGAAAAACCTCCTATTAGCGTCACCCTCTTTCAACCACCTCTGCCTCGATTTTTGCCTCCACTCCACCTCCTCCTTTCTGTCCTCCAGCATCAACTCCTCAAGCAAGCCCAATCTCTCTGCCATCTCCTCCTGGTCCAACCTTCTCTCATCATCAAGTCCATCCAACCTCAACACCCCCACCAGGGCCTCTCCATTCGTGGCCCTCTGCCTAGCCTTGACCTCTCCCCGAACTCGGTAAGGAAAGACCTTAGGAACTTCAACTTTGCGGCCAACCGAGAGACCTCTGAACCCACAGGAGACAAGCTTCTCCGTCGCTCAGCGACCTTTTCCCTAAAACCTTCCTCCAAGAGCTAGCTTTGCTCGAAGTAAATGAAGAACCTGCTTCTCCTCTCCTCACCGGACGACCAAAGGACTAGGGTGTGATCATAATATGCCCGTGGTAGCGCCCAAAACCGAGATAGATAGAACAACTCCACCCCTTCAGATAAGAGAAAGAAACGATTCAGTCTGGATCGCGACCTCACATTCTACCAAGTGAAGGCACAACCAGCCTCATCAATAATCGATAGGCCCAAGGAGTGGGCCACTCTCCTCAAGGACTCCGAACTCGGATCCCTGCCACTACCCTGCTGCAGTCGGTCACCGGGAAGTAGAGTCACATTCAGGTCGCCGATGATACAAACCCCAGTTGTGCTTGCCGCACCCAACTCCCCCAGCTCCGCCGCCAAGGATCCCCTCTCTGCACCCATCGGGCCATAGACGTTTGTGACGAGGAAGCACAGACCATCCGCCCACCTTCTCAATCCCACAGACAGACAAATTAAAGACTTCGACGTCGTCAACAGGTCAAACTTATCTTTCAACCATCCAGTCAGCAATCCACCCGAAGCACCCTGGGCCTCCAGTTCAACCATAGCTCAAAACATTCACCACCATCCAGCCCCTGTATGGTAGTGTCCTCGCACCTCGACAACTTCGTCTCCTGAAGCAGAAAAATATTTGCACCGGCCTCCATTATTAGGTTCCTAACCCCCAACGATTTTTCGGGACGACCCAACCCCCTGACGTTCCGAGATAGCAGCTTCATAAAGGGCCAATCTGGTTGAACTTCTTTGGCAGGACCACCCCAGCCTCTCAGCCACGCTCCTGTCCAGAACTCTATAACAACTATGCATGATCGACGGGGTGTAAGCTCCGGGGGACGACCGGTGCAAAGAGCCCTCATGCACCGCCGAAGCGAACAATGCAGTCCTCCTCTTTCTCTCTGACCTAAGGGCACCTTTCCCCACATAGGAAGCACCGAATCTAGAGCCCCCACACCCCACGCTCCACGAGCACATCTTAAGCTTGCTTTCAGCTCCCATCAGGCCACAGCCGCCCCCCTACCCTGCTCCTCCCCCAGGAGGTCCTCTTCCCTGACTCCTATACGCGGTGTCGGAACCATTGCCATCTCCCCTGCAGAGGCCTCCACAGAGGTGCCTAGATCCTCCGTCGAGGCCACTGGTGTCTCTGTTAAGACCCCCTCATCTGTCGAATCTACCACCGTATTCCCTTGCTCCGTGGAGCCACCTGTTGAAGCCCCAGACTCGGCCAAGTCCCTGGGCCACTCCCGACTTGCAGGCAGCAATGCCTTGACTACCGCAGGAGATCCGCGTCACCCAGCAACGCCCCTCTGGGGGCAATCAAGTTCGTAACGAGAGGGATGGATTGGCGGGTCAGGGGCCACAGATCTAGTCGAGGAGATAGGTTTGAAGTTGAATGGGTCAGCGTCGTCGGTTCCCAGAACCGAACCATGGACCCCCGAGCGGATCTGGAAAGTCGAGTGTCTTCTCGGGTCAGGATTCTGTATCGACTAAGGATCCAAATCTCCCGAGCAAAAGGTCTCGCGGGCCCCACCATTCTCGAAAGGCTCTTCAACAGAAATCGCTCTAAAACCCAGCATGATCGGCTATTAACTTGAGGATATGGACCTCCACAAGTCTCGTAAATTGTTCCGTGGAGATTGTGCCGAAACGAATCCTTGGCGGAAGTCGAGGCGACTTCTCCATGAACCGCACCACCCCACCAGCCGACTGCAGCACTGTCACCCTCGATGTACCCCAAGTCTTCACCGTCGGAACCTCATCTACCCGGTTGCCAAAGCGACGCTCCGGGCTTTGATTCTGCGAAGCAAGCCTTGCTTTCGCGAGCTCCACATGCAAAGATCTCCCCTTCGAGAGGACCTTCCACCAGCCCAGTTTCTCAGGGTCAATCCATTTCACTTGGAGGATAGGATCCAACGACTCAACAGGCGACAACCCGTTCATTCGACCTCAACCACCTCAGCGATGTCGTGAAGCAACTCCCTACACTTCGGCAATCCCAACGCGACGAAAGGGAGACCTTCATACGAATCAGTTCCAGTGGCTTGAGTTCCAACGACATATCGTGGTTCCGCAAACTGCGCCACCGCAGCAAAGTAGAGCTCTTCCTCTATTTCCGCAACAACATGCTCACTTCAAATCTGGTAAGACCTCTCACCACCATGCACCAAGGGGTCACCTGTGCGATATCACCTCAGAACTGAGCCTCCGATACCTCACCCACATTGGACGAGCCCACATCGGACGAGCCGAGGAACAACACCTCCGACCCGCCTCCCTCCCCGATCAGTAACATCAAGACTTGATCTCTGTGAACCCCTCAGGATCCGGGTACCCGTTTACGACAAAATTCGCAATAATTCATTCACATTGATCGCAGAAGTTGTAGAAAAGTAGGGAAAATTTTTCACGCGGCTAATTATTCACATGACATTCACATTCACAACATAACCACAAAGTAAAAGAGATACAATTGGCACCAAAATTTTCTTTTCATTAATATTCATATTCATTTACAACTTGTACAAGCATATTCCATATTACAACATATATCCCAAGTGATACAAAAGAGATAGCATATACATCCCTAACTAGACAAAAACTGAGACAAAGTACTTCATACCGTCTAGTATAAACTCTGTCTCCAGGAAGCATGTATATACTGAGCGGCTACTGAACTGCAGGCTGTTTGCCTGCCAAACACATTAGGAAAGAAGAGGCGTCAGCCATTGCTGGTACCTCCTAAAAACTTATAAAAATAACTAGACATTTAATATGTACAAAAGCAAGCAAGTAGAAAGGTGGTACAAGTAAAATCTACATCTACTTGCGTAAATAAAAAGGGGTTTCAAGTTGTTTGTAATGCATTTCTAATGATTTCCCCAGAACCCGGCATTTTCCCACATATGACACATTTACATTGTAGTTGAATATTCATGATTATAAGAGTATAAATATATATACCATTTTCAAGAATCTCAATTTTTGATCATAATCTCTCCAAATCTTTACTTCAATTTATTCAGATATAACTTCAGATGATGTAGATATAGATATGGATGATCTAGATGTAGAATCGCCAAGTTTGTTGGCGAAGTAAACTCAAGCGGTGAAGAAGCCTACAAATGGCTCTTCCGTCTCGCCCTCTATTGGAAGCGCGGTCCAATAGAGGGATAGGTCTACTCCCCAACTACGCCACTGAGATGGGTGAGAGAGACTCCCTAGAAAAGTCACTCTAGAAAACTGCCCGACTAGTACGGGCGGACGAGCTCGTACGTAAAACTGAAAACCAAGGATCCCCCGCCTGGGTATCCTAAAAGACAGGGTCAGCGGAACTGGTCTAAAGTCTGGATCCCAACGAGGCGTAAAAACACTGCGAGCTCGCGTAAAACCGTGTAAAAGACTGGGATCCTAGACCCGCGCATTAAGCGGCCGCTGCCCTAACTGGGTTTCCTATTCTCCCGCCCAGTATAAAAGTTACGATGACCGGCAAGATTATTTATCATCATTGATTCGTCACCGTAATTATTTACTTTATTTCTCATCATTTCTTGATGTCTATGGTGTTTAACTTTATAGATCTAAGTATCTTGTCACCACTTTATCGTTAGCGATATAGTATATCCTATTCAAAGATCAATTGGTTGAGGATTATTAGCTTTATAAGAGGAGAGTATGAAAATCCGAAGATTTGTATTAAATTTTGTTACATTATAATTTCTTTATAACAGATTACTAATTTATAACTTGACGAACTGGCTTTCAATATTAGGATTACCTCTTGCTAACTATCTTAGATGGTAGGCTATGATATTTCACCATCCTAGCTTAATCTTGCACCTTAACTATGCTAATTACAACTATGCTTACATTGTGCCAACTATGTCTTGCACGACCCATATACTAGCCCCTTTTTTTATAATGTCAAGCAATTTGGTAGAATTGCAATAATTTGGTGCGTGTATTATAATTATGTAATATGGATTTACATCATCATGGTATCAAAGATTCGTTTAATCTAGCTAATAGTTTGAACTGATATTATTGGTAATGCTCGAGTGCAACAGTAGGATACTGACATATCACCCAATTTCTGAAATTTTTTAAAGAGATTAACAGTGATGAAATAATCTCATGAATAAATGAAATCATGAAACCTAAACTAAAAAGAAAAATCCTGGAACCCATATAGCAGAAGTTCTGTATAACAGATCTTATTTGTGACAATCCCCTTCAGTAACTACAGAACTTCCTATCCAGTCTTATTGCAAAAGAAAACTTGAAATACGAGATGGCTCCTATTTTCTGAAGATATAATGGTGTTTGTCTAAAATCAGTTTGTATTTTATAAAATATTGATGACTTATGATTCAACTGTAGGCGGATAAAATCAGAGAGTAGAGCATATGCAGTACATCAGTACCACTGAATTTAAATAAGATCTATTTAGTACCAGAATGTCAAGATAATTCTAGTGATAGAATATCTAATGTTATTATGTATCTATAATTGTAGATATATATAATGTAAATTTTCAATTATGGAGAATTACTCCCGGTAACTACAGATGACAGCAGTCTTCCATTTGATTCATATAAATGGTCCATTTATTTGTGATCTTTCTACGTAACAGTCATTAATAATAATTACTGAAATCAAAAGAGGCATAATCCTGGAGGAAGATCAGGCGCTTAGATCAATTTTATATAGATTGATCGATCTAATCCTAGATTAGTTGCACATCTATGCCATTCACTCCATGGTTAAACACCAATCAACTTGTATTTCAAAATTAAGTATATAGTCCAGTTCAGCTCCACAATAGACAGAACCGAGATTGATAAATTGGTTCATTGAATTTTAAGTAAAAATTTTCTGTGAACAGGTTAAAATCTATAACTCAAAACTTATAGTTATTAGTAGAAAAATATTAATGATCTATAAGCATCATGAATATACAGACTTGATACTAAATTCTTTGTTTTTAAATTTTGACCAGATATGATATTTAAATTCTAAGTCCAATTCTATTTTTTTTTTAAAAAATACTTAACAGTAATTATGTAATGTAGTTCGACTGCATAGCTATTCCTGCAGATTTTTTTTATCCATAAATTATCCCCAACTCTCTACAATAATCATTCTCCTAATTAGTGAAGTGAAAAACATATAGAATCATAAATTGGGGTTTAGAATACCCACGTATGGCATCAAGAAATAGGAAGGGAGTGTACATGCATGGCAGCAATTGGATTAGGGATAGGATGGTACCTTGAAATCTCAAAGTTTTGAGATCAATTTGACATGCAACAATAGGAGAATCTGCAACAGGGAATGCTTTGGCTTGCTTGGAGAAGAGCAGAAGTAATGGGCTGCTAGAAACAGTCCAAGAGAAAGAGAATCTCCAGGCTTCAACGACAGTTTATAGAAATGGGGAAAAGTTTGGGAAATTAGAAGAGAAAAGTAAGAACGCAGAATCGGGTTTTATAAAACCAAGGTGAGGGGAATGTGACGTTGGGTTTCTTATATAGAAGGAAAGGGTCCAAGGGATCATGCCAAGTGGGGGGTTTAATTGCCAACTTGGCAACTTCTTATGGTTTAGTCTGTACAACTGTACAAATAATTTTTTTTTAAAAAAAAACAACAACAAACGTATACTGTTTGCTTGGCAGATATTAAATTTTGTTTAATAAATTTTTTTTACCGAAATTCTCTTTATTTGGCATACATAAAACCGACCGTATGTGCACATCGGGCTTCGGATTTTGACCTAAAATATCTTGAATTGATCGTATCGAGACGACGATCAATTTGAGTATAACGTTGATATACTTTCGGTCGAGTTTTGAATACTCGAAATTTTCGGATACAGATTTTGTTTAAGGTTAAATTTTACGATTTAAAAATATCACACGACCTCCGATTGACGAACGGTCAATTTCGTTGGTCTTGTGTCGTCGAATCGGATCTCATGATGGTTTCGGTTCATTTCGCGATTTCCGAATTTACGTCGCGACTTTTCGCGGCGCGCAATACGAAGTGACCGATTTTTGGTCGATTTCACCCGAACGACTTTTGATTCATGATCAATTGGTCATTTTAGGTTGTTTAGTATTGACCGACAACGTTATTGGGTTCATTGGACCCAAATTCGGACGAGTTCGGGTTTAGGCGGATTTCGGATGTTACAATTATAAAAACCTCAAAGGGAGTCTCGTCCTCGAGACTCGAGTCAAGGTCAATAGGTATCTTGGTTGAATCTCGTATGGTTATAAAAACCTCAAAGGGTTTTAAACCCATAAAAACCTCAAAGAGAAAACAAGCCATATATTTATCATGTATCTAATTACAAAAGCTTGTTTTGATGCTTACATCAAAAAGCTGCGGGTATCGTGCCCGCATGTCGGCTTCGGTCTCCCATGTTGCCTCTTTGATACCGTGTCGGTGCCATAAAACCTTGACCAATGAAATCTCCTTATTGCGAAGCTTCTTCTCAACGCGGTCAAGTATTTGAACTGGCTTCTCCTCATAAGTCAGGTCCGGCTCTACATCGAGATTCTCGTAACTGATAATGTGTCGAGGGTCGTGGACATACTTCCTCAAGTTGGATATATGAAGACATCGTGAATAGCAGAAAGATGTGGAGGAAGAGCTACTCGGTAAGCAACCTTCCCCACTCTAGCCAGAATCTCGAACGGTCCAACATATCGCGGCGCCAATTTGCCACGAACCCCGAATGTCTGCACTCCCTTCATGGGAGATACTCGCAAAAATACCCAATCTCCGACCTGTATTTACAGGAGTTTTATTAGTATATGAGATTAAGTTAAATTTGTAATAAAGGAAAGAGAAGAAGATTGGATACCTGAAATTCCAAATTTCTTCTCCAACGGTCTGCATAACTCTTCTGGCGACTCTGTGCAGTCAGAAGCCTCAGTCTCACAAGATCAACAGCTCTCGCAGTCTCCTCCAAGAGATCTACGGAATATAAAGCATGATCGCCTACCTCACGCCAACTGAGAGGTGTGAGGCATCTCCGCCCGTATAGGGCTTCGAATGGTGCCATGCCAATACTGGAGTGATAGCTATTGTTGTACGTGAATTCCACCAAGGGTAAATGGTTCTTCTAGGACCCTTTTCACGGGAAAGTGCATGCGCGAAGTAGATCCTCAAGCGTCTGAATAGTGCGTTCACTCTGCCCGTCTGTCTGCGGATGGTATGCAGAACTCATCTTCAGCTTTGTCTGTAGTGCTGACATGAACTGATGCCAATAATGCGATGTAAATCTCGAATACCTTTTAGACACCATCTCTTGTGGTATACCATGTAGTCTGATGATGTTCTGCACATAGAGCTTGGCCAATCTGGATGGAGTGTAAGTCGTGTTGACAGGTATGAAATGGGCTAACTTGATCAACCTATCAACAACGACCCAATGGAATCATGGCCACCCGGTGTCTTTGGCAATCCCGTGACAAAATCTATAGAAATGCTCTCCTACTTCCACTCGGGAATGGGGAGAGACTGCAGTAATCCGGGTGATCTCCTGTGCTCAGCCTTAACCATCTGACAGGTCATGCATCTGCTGACATGCTGCGCTACATCGCGCTTAATTCCATCCCACCAGAAATGTCGACGCAGATCACGGTACATCTTTGTACTGCATGGATGGATAGATAACCGTAAACTGTGTGCCTCATCCAGAATGTCTCTGTAAAGCTGCTCGTCATTGGGTACAACGACCCGTCCTGCCTTCTATAAAATAGACTCCGCCACAACAAAATCATCAACCTCGTCCTTGACAGCGCACATGTATTTATCATACATCCAAGGATCGATCTTCTGACCCTCTATAATACGATCTCAAAGACTATTGTATCGTGGAGGCACGGCGGTAGAAGTGGATGCGCTCTCCTAAGGATGCCAATCGGTCAAAGCGGCAAGCATATCCCACGTGTATAACCAGTTTGTCGTACCTTCTGCATGCGCTCTCCCGCTAAGTGCATCAGCCACCACATTTCCCTTACCGGGATGGTAAGAGATCGTGCAATCATAATCCTTCAACAGCTCGATCCATCTGCGCTGTCTCATGTTCAACTCCTTCTGATCAAAGATATACTTTAGGCTCTTGTGATCTGTGAAAATCTCAAAATTCACCCCATATAAATAGTGGCGCCAGATTTTCAAGATGAAGACAACTGCCGCCAACTCCAAGTCATGTGTGGCGTAGTTCCGCTGCGATCTCAACTGTCGTGATGCGTAAGCAATAACCTGTCCTCTCTGTATCAACACTGTTCCTAGACCTTCTCCAGATGCATCTGTGTAGACTGCATAGTCCTGAGTGCCTGAAGGAAGAGCGAGAATAGGCGTTGTAGTCAACCTCTCCTTCAATGTCTGGAAGGCCTGCTCACATGAATCGTCCCAAATGAATGGGACTCCCTTCTGCGTCAGTCATGTCAGAGGGCGAACAAGGCGTGAAAATCCGCTGACGAAGCGTCTGTAATAACCTACTAATCCGAGGAAACTCCGAATCTGAGTAACTGTCTTGGGCTGCTCCCAAGACATAACTGCATCTATCTTCGCAGGATCAACTGCAATGCCTGCTCCAGAAATGATGTGCCCCAAAAATGAGACTTGGGATAACCAGAACTCACACTTGCTCAACTTGGCATATAGCTTGTGCTCCCACAATGTATCCAAAACAATTCGTAGATCATTCACATGATCCCATTCATTCCGTGAATAGATGAGCACATCATCAATGAACACTACTACAAACTTGTCCAAGTATGGACGGAAGATCCTGTTTATCATATCCTTGAAAGCCGCAGGTGCATTGGTGAGCCCAAACGACATCACCACAAACTCGTAATGTCCATAACGAGTCCTGAAGGCTGTCTTCGGAATATCTGACTCACGAATCCTCAGTTGATGGTAGCCTGAGCGAAGATCGATCTTCGAAAAAAACCGAAGATCCCTGGAGCTGGTCAAACAAATCATCGATACGTGGTAAAGGATAACGGTTCTTCACCGTTCTCTTGTTCAGCTGCCTGTAATCGATGCATAACCTCATGGATCCATCCTTCTTCTTAACAAATAGAACTGGAGCACCCCAAGGTGAAGTGCTCGGCCTCACAAATCCCAAATCAAGTAACTCCTGCAACTGCACCTTCAGCTCCCTCAACTCGACTGGTGTGCCATAGAGATCGGTTGTGTATCTGGCAGCAATGTGATCTCGAATTTGATCTCTCTCTCTCTCAGGAGGTAATCCTGGTAGCTCATCAGGAAACACGTCAGGGTATTCTGATACTACTCGGATGTCCTGAGTCATTGGCTCCTGGTCAGATACCTCCCGAACAAAAGCAAGATATGAATCGCAACTCTGGTCAACAAGTCGCTGGGCTCGCAACACTGAAATGTACTCCATGGTGGAGTCATGTGTAGTACCCTCAAAAGTAAACTCGGGTAGATCTGGAATCTTGAAGACAACTGTCTTCCTAAAGCAATCAACTAGTGCATGATGAGCGGATAATCAATCCATGCCCAAAATCAAGTCGAACTCATCAAGCTGCAGAAGTAAACAATCTGCGAGCATCTCGTGTCCGCCAATCAGTATGGGCAAGTGACTGACTATCAGTGAAATAACAAACAACTGGCCACTTGGCCCTCGGATGTGATATGGAGAAGAGAGAGTCTCTGCAACTCTACCTAAAGATGCAAGTAGTCTCGAAGCAAGAAAAGAATGCGTCACACCAGAATCAAATAGAACGTGGAAAGGTCGATAAGAGTAGTCAGTATGTGTGCTAGCTGGTCAGTTATCTCCAGGCCTGGTCGGGATGCCATGGTTCTGCATGTGGTATATCTGCTCGCTGCGACCCAAATGGTCGAGCGGAATCTGTGCCATTTACAGATACTTATCATAAATGCTTTTACTCTTCCTGCGATATACTATGAAAATTAACAAAATTGGTGACATCTGTGGTTATTTAATTCGAATGTCATATTTCCCTTTTCGGACTCACGACAAGTCAGGAGACTGTCTCTATCCGAGAACTTAATGCGATCGGAATAGTAGTACTGCGAATGTGCGTATTGGGGTACCACTGCTCTGATACCAAACTGTGAACCCCTCAGGATCCGGGTACCCGTTTACGACAAAATTCGCAATAATTCATTCACATTGATCGTAGAAGTTGTAGAAAAGCAGGGAAAATTTTTCACGCGGCTAATTATTCACATGACATTCACATTCACAACATAACCACAAAGTAAAAGAGATACAATTGGCACCAAAATTTTCTTTTCATTAATATTCATATTCATTTACAACTTGTACAAGCATATTCCATATTACAACATATATCCCAAGTGATACAAAAGAGATAGCATATACATCCCTAACTAGACAAAAACTGAGACAAAGTACTTCATACCGTCTAGTATAAACTCTGTCTCCAGGAAGCATGTATATACTGAGCGGCCACTGAACTGCAGGCTGTTTGCCTGCCAAACACATTAGGAAAGAAGAGGCGTCAGCCATTGCTGGTACCTCCTAAAAACTTATAAAAATAACTAAACATTTAATATGTACAAAAGCAAGCAAGTAGAAAGGTGGTACAAGTAAAATCTGCATCTACTTGCGTAAGTAAAAAGGGGTTTCAAGTTGTTTGTAATGCATTTCTAATGATTTCCCCAGAACCCGGCATTTTCCCACATATGACACATTTACATTGTAGTTGAATATTGATGATTATAAGAGTATAAATATATATACCATTTTCTAGAATCTCAATTTTTGATCATAATCTCTCCAAATCTTTACTTCAATTTATTCAGATATAACTTCAGATGATGTAGATATAGATATGGATGATCTAGATGTAGAATCGCCAAGTCTGTTGGTGAAGTAAACTCAAGCGGTGAAGAAGCCTACAAATGGCTCTTCCGTCTCGCCCTCTATTGGAAGCGCGGTCCAATAGAGAGATAGGTCTACTCCCCAACTACGACACTGAGACGGGTGAGAGAGACTCCCTAGAAAAGTCACTCTAGAAAACTGCCCGACTAGTACGGGCGGACGAGCTCGTACGTAAAACTGAAAACCAAGGATCCCCCGCCTGGGTATCCTAAAAGACAGGGTCAGCGGAACTGGTCTAAAGTCTGGATCCCAACGAGGCGTAAAAACACTGCGAGCTCGCGTAAAACCGTGTAAAAGACTGGGATCCTAGACCCGCGCATTAAGCGGCCGCTGCCCTAACTGGGCTTCCTATTCTCCTGCCCAGTTGAGGGTCACCGCGCCCTCGTACGGTCAAGTATAAAAGTTACGATGACCGGCAAGATTATTTATCATCATTGATTCGTCACCGTAATTATTTACTTTATTTCTCATCATTTCTTGATGTCTATGGTGTTTAACTTTATAGATCTAAGTATCTTGTCACCACTTTATCGTTAGCGATATAGTATATCCTATTCAAAGATCAATTGGTTGAGGATTATTAGCTTTATAAGAGGAGAGTATGAAAATCCGAAGATTTGTATTAAATTTTGTTACATTATAATTTCTTTATACTAGATTACTAATTTATAACTTGACGAACTGGCTTTCAATATTAGGATTATCTCTTGCTAACTATCTTAGATGGTAGGCTATGATATTTCACCATCCTAGCTTAATCTTGCACCTTAACTATGCTAATTACAACTATGCTTACATTGTGCCAACTATGTCTTGCACGACCCATATACTAGCCCCTTTTTTTATAATGTCAAGCAATTTGGTAGAATTTCAATAATTTGGTGCGTGTATTATAATTATGTAATATGGATTTACATCATCATGGTATCAAAGATTCATTTAATCTAGCTAATAGTTTGAACTGATATTATTGGTAATGCCCGAGTGCAACAGTAGGATACTGACATATCACCCAATTTCTGAAATTTTTTAAAGAGATTAACAGTGATGAAATAATCTCATGAATAAATGAAATCATGAAACCTAAACTAAAAAGAAAAATCCTGGAACCCATATAGCAGAAGTTCTGTATAACAGATCTTATTTGTGACAATCCCCTTCAGTAACTACAGAACTTCCTATCCAGTCTTATTGCAAAAGAAAACTTGAAATATGAGATGGCTCCTATTTTCTGAAGATATAATGGTGTTTGTCTAAAATCAGTTTGTATTTTATAAAATATTGATGACTTATGATTCAACTGTAGGCGGATAAAATCAGAGAGTAGAGCATATGCAGTACATCAGTACCACTGAATTTAAATAAGATCTATTTAGTACCAGAATGTCAAGATAATTCTAGTGATAGAATATATAATGTTATTATGTATCTATAATTGTAGATATATATAATGTAAATTTTCAATTATGGAGAATTACTCCCGGTAACTACAGATGACAGCAGTCTTCCATTTGATTCATATAAATGGTCCATTTATTTGTGATCTTTCTACGTAACAGTCATTAATAATAATTACTGAAATCAAAAGAGGCATAATCCTGGAGGAAGATCAGGCGCTTAGATCAATTTTATATAGATTGATCGATCTAATCCTAGATTAGTTGCACATCTATGCCATTCACTCCATGGTTAAACACCAATCAACTTGTATTTCAAAATTAAGTATATAGTCCAGTTCAGCTCCACAATAGACAGAACCGAGATTGATAAATTGGTTCATTGAATTTTAAGTAAAAATTTTCTGTGAGCAGGTTAAAATCTATAACTCAAAACTTATAGTTATTAGTAGAAAAATATTAATGATCTATAAACATCAAGAATATACAGACTTGATACTAAATTCTTTGTTTTTAAATTTTGACCAGATATGATATTTAAATTCTAAGTCCAATTCTATTTTTTTTTAAAAAATACTTAACAGTAATTATGTAATGGCTTGCTTGGAGAAGAGCAGAAGTAATGGGCTGCTAGAAACAGTCCAAGAGAAAGAGAATCTCCAGGCTTCAACGGCAGTTTATAGAAATGGGGAAAAGTTTAGGAAATTAGAAGAGAAAAGTAAGAACGCAGAATCGGGTTTTATAAAACCAAGGTGAGGGGAATGTGACGTTGGGTTTCTTATATAGAAGGAAAGGGTCCAAGGGATCATGCCAAGTGGGGGGTTTAATTGCCAACTTGGCAACTTCTTATGGTTTAGTCTGTACAACTGTACAAATAATTTTTTTTTAAAAAAAACAACAACAAACGTATACTGTTTGCTTGGCAGATATTAAATTTTGTTTAATAAATTTTTTTTTTACCGAAATTCTCTTTATTTGGCATACATAAAACCGACCGTATGTGCACATCGGGCTTCGGATTTTGACCTAAAATATCTTGAATTGATCGTATCGAGACGACGATCAATTTGAGTATAATGTTGATATACTTTCGGTCGAGTTTTGAATACCCGAAATTTTCGGATACAGATTTTGTTTAAGGTTAAATTTTACGATTTAAAAATATCACACGACCTCCGATTGACGAACGGTCAATTCCGTTGGTCTTGTGTCGTCGAATCGGATCTCATGATGGTCTCGGTTCATTTCGCGGTTTCCGAATTTACGTCGCGACTTTTCGCGGCGCGCAATACGAAGTGACCGATTTTTGGTCGATTTCGCCCGAACGACTTTTGATTCATGATCAATTGGTCATTTTAGGTTGTTTAGTATTGACCGACAACGTTATTGGGTTCATTGGACCCAAATTCGGACAAGTTCGGGTTTGGGCGGATTTCGGATGTTACAATCTCTCATCAGGCATGCTATGCAAGTGTGAAAATCGTCGGCACTGGAAACACCTGACGGGTGCCCAACACTGGCATGGCCAGTGACCCAATGCTCCACATCGAAAGCATCCTCGACCGAAAGGATTTGTAAGCGGTCGATGATGACCAAACCCCGAGGTCAATAGGCGACACGAGCTTCTCCTTGTACATACCTTCACCCAACCCTCTTCGTCGGAAGGGTCGACGAACCCATCCATCCTCCCTCCTTTTTTCCTATTGATGGGTGGATAAAAATGCAGGTATATATTTTAGAATCGAAATCCAATTACAAATTAGGCAATGGGTGGATAAAAATCCATTTTTATCCACTATTCTATGGAGGTTTTGGTTTCTTTCAAATTGGGTGAATAATCGGGTATATGTTTTAGAATTGTTGGGAAAAAATGAGCAAGTTGTTTATTCCATAAGCCCTAGGCTCTCTTATATAGGAGAGTAGCCTATGGGTAAATTACATAAAGCATACAACTGAAAATAAAAATAACAGAGGGATACAGAAACTACTAAATACGTTAACACTCCCCCTCAAGATGGAGCATATATATCAATCATGCTCAGCTTGGATGCACACTTCTAGAATGGGCCTCGTAGTAATGCCTTGGTGAATATATCAGCAGTTTGATTCTCTGAGGTAACAAGAGATGTAGTAATGAACCCCTTCTGAATCATGTCACGTATGTAGTGACAGTCAACCTCAATATGCTTGGTCCTCTCATGGAATGCTGGGATGTTTGCAATGAACAGGGCTGCCTGATTATCACATTCCAAGTTCATAGGAAGTGGTACATCAAGACATAAATCTGTAAGAACGGCCTTCACCCACATCATCTCTGTGCTAGCCTGGGCCATAGCCCTATATTCGGATTCAGCACTGGATCTAGCTACCACTGTCTGTTTCTTGCTCCTCCATGAGACTAGAGCATCTCCAACATAGACTGCAAATCTTTAGGTGGATTTCCTGTCCTTGGGACATCCTGCATAGTCTGCATCCGCACATGCTGAGATAGAAATCTCCTTTCCCTTCTTGAATAGTAAACCTGCACCTAGAGATGATTTGAGATATCTAAGAATCATGTGTACTGCATCCATATGGACCTGACGTGGTTGCTCCATGAACTGGCTCACACGACTCACTGCAAACGATATATCGGGTCTAGTGATCGTGACATACAATAGTTTGCCTACCAGTTCTCTGTATCTTCTCCTGTCTACCTCCTTTGTGTCATCATTATAGAGCTTCATGCTGGGATCCATTAGTGTCGTAGCAGGCCGACACCCAAGCATACCTGTTTCACTTAACAGATCTGTAACATATTTTCTCTGCGACATTACTAGTCCATACGGATTTCTAGCAAATTCCAGCCCCAGAAAGTATCTAAGGACTCCAAGGTCCTTAGTGACAAACTCGCTTCCCAGCTTTTCTTTCGCCTGCTTTATGCCTTGCTCATCATCTCCTGTAATCAAGATGTCATCTACATAAACCATAATTGCAATCATACCTCTAGAGGTCTTCTGTACAAACAAGGAATGATCAGCATTGGAGCGTTTGTATCCTTGTTTTTCAAAGAGATCTGAAAGCTTCTGAAACCATGCTCTGGGGCTCTGCTTAAGGCCATAGATAGCCTTATGAAGTCTGCACACCTTGGAACACTCCCCCTCAACAGCAAAACCTGGTGGTTGTTGCATATAGACTTCCTCCTGCAAATCTCCATACAGGAACGCGTTCTTCACATCCAACTGATACAGCGGCCACTCTCGACTAACTGCAACTGACAACAAAATCCGGAGAGTGGAATGACGGGCAACTGGCGAGAATGTATCAAGGTAGTCCACCCCGTATGTCTGTGTAAAACCATGAGCAACAAGGCGTGCATTGTATCTGTCAATAGAACCATATGCATTGTGCTTCACCGTAAACACCCATTTGCAGCTCACCGGGGTCACATCTGGAGGTATAGGAACTAGACTCCAAGTTCCTCTAGATTAAAGTGCCGCCATTTCTTCCTCCATTGCTAGCCGCCATCTACTGTCCTGC
Source organism: Ottelia alismoides (assembly GCA_037367405.1). Lineage (NCBI taxonomy): Eukaryota > Viridiplantae > Streptophyta > Magnoliopsida > Alismatales > Hydrocharitaceae > Ottelia > Ottelia alismoides. Next base: position 203,369 of record JAZKJV010009244.1, read on the forward strand.
AGAGCATCTTGATAATTCCGTGGAATGTCTACAGCTGAGAGGGCCACCACAAAGTTCCTGAAATCCCCAGATAGTCGCTCAAATGACACAGAAGCTGACAAGGGATATGTAACGCAACTCCTCTTCGATTTGCGTAGAGAAATAGGAACATCTAAATCAGTTGTGTCCTCTTCTGGCCCCTGCAACATATCATGCTCATGAATATCATTAGATCCATCAGTAGAAGTATCTTCATTACATACCATAGGCGGGCTAGGAGACGAGTCATGACCATGAGCGGGAGGATGCCTGCGGGTATAATGGAAAGGTAGTGGTGAGACGGGGATTTATGGTGGTGGTGGTGGTGACGGTGGTGGTGGTTATGCTACAGGAGGTGGTGGTGTCATGTATATGGCATCAGTAGGCAGTAGAGATAGCTGTTGATCACCTGAGTCTGAAAAATACATTATAGATTCAAAAAATGTAACATCTGCACTGACCATATATCGCCGACGCATAGGATCGAAACACTTGTACCCCTTTTGAGTTCTAGAGTACCCAACGAAGACACACTTGACAGCCCTAGGAGAGAGCTTGTCAGTACCAGGAGACAACTGATGGACAAAGGCGACTGAACCAAACACACGGGGAGTAAGAGAGAACAGATCCTTCCCAGGATAGATAAGGGAAAACGGAATCTGTTCATTCAAGACAGAGGACGACATACGATTGATTAGGTAACATGCAGTGAGAACTGCATCACCCCAGTAAGAGTAGGGAACATGACTCTATATAATAAGTGATCTCATGACATCAAGAAGATGGCGATGTTTCCTTTCAGCAATTCCATTTGGTTGAGATGTATGAGCATAGGATGTTTGGTGGACAATCCCTTTTGAGGAGTAATAATTGGCAAGGACATGAGTGCACAGTTGTAGAGCATTATCACTTCTCACAAACTTCACGGATGTACAGAAAACATTTTGAATTTCATTCAGAAAATGGATAATGATATTGCCTGCTTCAGATTTATTTTTCATCAAAAATACCCAAGATACACGAGAAAAATCATCCACAAACACTATATAAAATTTGTGTCCCTGATGATCAGGTACACGACTCGGACCCCAGACATCAATATGAAATAACTCGAACTTGGAGGTACTACTCCGACCTGGACGACTGGGAAAGGTCGACCTGTGATGCTTTCCTAACTGACACGCCTCACATTGGATAGGTGTGTGAGGAAGACCCTAAGGTAACACGCGACGCAACTTCTGAAGCGGTAGATGTCCAAAGCGCAGATGCCACAATAAAGGAGATGCAGGTCCAGTGGGAAGGGATGACGTTCCAGCGAATGGGGTCTGATTTAGGCGGTAGAGGCCTCCTTGCTCATAGCCACGACCAATCACGTTGTCCGTATGGATGTCCTGAAAAATCAGAGAAGATGGATCATGCCCGACAATGTAGATCCTTTGTAATTTGACTAATTGACAATAAATTCATTGAAAAATCAGGTGCATGTAGCACATTCTTGAGCTGCATAGAAGATGTCAGTCTAACCTCCCCATGACCAGTGATGGGGGAATGTGTACCATTGGCGATTACTATTGTACGGCCCGGAGGAATCTGAGTATATCCTGTGAGTAGACTCTGGTCGCCACATAGGTGATGTGTAGCACCCGAGTCCATAATCCATGGTAATGCATCTGATCTACTACTGGTGAAAGCAAGTATGCTACCTGAAGCACTGTTCGACGCAGAGGCAGAAGCAGCAGCATCAGATTGACTCTCAGTAATCGGTGCTGGACCAGATGGGGGAATAATGCCCCTCAGACGGGCAACTAGATCGTCGAACCGCTGATCCAAAGTAGCAGCAGATGGAGGCTCTATCTGCTCAGCGACTCGTGCAGATGCAGGAAATCCATGCTTCGAGTAGCATGTGTCTTCATTGTGTCCAACGCGATGACAGTAGGTACATGTTGGCCTAGTACGACCACCTCTTCCACGGGGTCCACATCCACGGCCCTGATGATGGAATCCACGACCCCTGTTGGCTGCCATGGCTGAAGTATTCTGACTCGTGGCCGTGGAAGGAACTGTGATCCGACTCAATCTATGGAAAGCTTCCTCCATGGGAGGAATAGTAGAGTCGGCCAAAATCTGTGATCGTGCTGCCTCATACTCTGGATCAAGTGCAGCCAGGAACACGCCCACCATAGTCGTGTTCCTATATGTCTTCTGCTGATCTGGCGTGGCTGTCAGGGGCATGAAACTGTAGAGCTTCTCGAACATCCCTCTCAGTGATGTATAGAGAGAATGTAGAGGGCGACCATTCTGCTTGATAGTGAATATATCATGCTGGAGTTGCAGAATCTTTGTCTCATTCTTCGCCTGTGAATGTGTAGCCGCCAGAATGTCCCACGTATCCTTCGTCGTGGGTTGATGTAGAATGTCATTGGCAATCTCAATTGCCAACGTACCGGATAGCCAAACTTTGGCGTATGTGTCATCAGCCTCCCAAGAGGCATTGGTTCCAGTCTTCTCAACAGGCTCTGGTTCGGTAAGAATGTGATTCTTACCCGTTGACTTCATCATGCTCATGAACTGCATTGCATTGCCCACAGTTCATAGTTGGTACCGTCCATTTTTACAATAGGCGCTGGACCACGAAAGGCGCCAATGGATGGGATATTTGCCTTGCTTTCTGACATACTGGAGACTGAAGACTGGAACGATTGATAGAGGATGAGATTTGTCTACAATGACATAGACGGGATTAGTTGCACGTGTAGACCTCAAGCAACTAAACCTATGTAGGTGACGGTGTGCGATTTAGGACTTTAGCACACACGCACGCGTAGGATGCACGCATACACTCAACCGGGAGAATGCTCGGTCACAGGAGCACTGGAGCACGCTGTTACGTGCACTGGTAGCGCTGTTGCGTGCACTGGTAGCACGCGTTGCGCGCACTGGTTGCACGTGTTGCGCGCACTGGTTGCACGCACAGTCACAGGGGTCGCGCGGTTATGCGTGAGGCTTCACGCGCAGCCGCACATGAACCAGGAGCAGCCGCACAGGGGATCGGTGCGCGGAAGCGCTGCTCACTCACGTGGAGGGCTGCGCACTTGCGCAAGAGGAAGCGCGCAAAGGACGCTAGCGCAGGTGCAGCGGGGGCGCAGTCGTGCATGCGGCAGAGGAGTAGGCGGCGCCGATCAGGAAAAGAGAGAGAGGAAGAGAGGCCGGCGGGTGGGGTAGGGTTAGGGTTAGGGTTTCGAGAACTCCGGTCTAGGACCGTCGCTCTGATACCATGTTGGGAAAAAATGAGCAAGTTGTTTATTCCATAAGACCTAGGCTCTCTTATATAGGAGACTAGCCTATTGGTAAATGTTGACGCATATTTAGTTACTGTGTCCTTTTTTGCTATTTTATTTTCTTGTTATCCTCTTTATGTAATTTACCCATAGGCTACTCTCCTATATAAGAGAGCCTAGGGCTATGGAATAAACAACTCATTCACATTTCCCAACATGGTATCAGAGCGACGGTCCTAGGCCGGAGTTCTGAACCCTAACCCTACCCCACCCGCCGCCCTTTCTCTCTCTCGATTTCTGCGAGGTCGCCGCCTTCCTGCTTCATGCGCGCGTGACCTTCTGTTCGCGAAGCGCGCCGCAGCCGCCTGGTGATTCTCGCTCCTGGCGATCGCGCGCTTATCTCCCTTCTGGCAGATCGCGCAACATCTTCATCGCGTACTCGCGCGCACCTGGTAACCCTCCTGGCGATCATCGTGCGTAAGGCTTCTGCGCAGATCGCTTCCCTTCTGCGTGAGGTTTCTGCGCAGATCGCTTCTGGCGCCGCAGCCTCCTGGTGATTCTCCCTTCTGCGCAGATCGCTTCCCGCACCTGGCGATCATCGTGCGTGAGGCTTCTGCGTGAGGGTCCTGTGCGTGACCTTTTCTGGAGACATCTTCATCGCGGGTGAGGTTTCTGCGCACACGCGACACCTTCATCACACGTGAAGGTACTGTGCGCCTCATCTGCGCCGCCCTTCTGTAGCGCACCACCTTTTCTGTAGCGCTATCCTGTAGCACGCGAGGATCCTCATCGGCTAGGGCATCTTCTCAATCGTGCGCGAGGGTTTCTACAATCGAAACCTGTGCGCGTGCGGCTCGTAGCACGCATAGATCCATGGGGATAGTTGCTTGAGGTCTACACATGCAACTAATCCCGTCTATGTCATTGTAGACAAATATTATCTATTGCAGTTCGCTCCAGTCTTCCGTATCCACTATGTCAGAAAGCAAGGCAGATATCCCGTCCATGGGCGCATTTCGTGGTCCAGCGCCCATTGTCAAGATGGACGGTACGAACTATGAACTGTGGGCAATGCAGTTCATGAGTATGATGAAGTCCACGGGCAAGAAGCATATTCTCACAGAGCCCGAACCTGCAGAGAAGACTGGAGTCCATGCCTCATGGGAGGCTGACGACGCATATGCCAAGGTGTGGCTATCAGGCACATTGGCTATTGAGATCGCCAATGACATTCTACATCAACCCACAGCCAAAGACATGTGGGATATCCTAGCAGCGACATATTCTCAGGCGAAGAATGAGACCAAGATCCTGCAACTACAACATGATATATTCACAATCAAGCAGAATGGCCGCCCATTACATTCTCTTTACACATCTTTGAGAGGAATGTTTGAGAAGCTCCATAGCTTCATGCCTCTTACCGCCACACCAGAACAGCAGAAGACATACAGGAATGCGACGATGGTGGGTGTGTTTCTCGCTGCACTCGATCCAGAGTATGAGGCAGCACGTTCACAGATCTTGGCGGACTCGACTATTCCTCCCATGGAGGAAGCTTTTCACAGATTAAGCAGGATTACTGTACCTTCAGCCGCCACTAGTCAGAATCCCTCAGCCATGGCAGCCAACAGAGGCCGTGGTTCTCAATACCAGGGCCGTGGACGTATTCCCCGTGGAAGGGGTGGCCGCACTAGGCCAACATGCTCATATTGTCACAGAGTCGGCCATACTGAAGACACATGCTACTCAAAGCATGGATTTCCTGCTTCCGCACGAGCTGCTGAACATATAGAGCCTCCGTCTGCTGCTTCACTGGATCAGCGCTTTGATGACCTGGTTGCCCGACTCAGGGGCATTATCCCACCATCTGGCCCAGCAACGACTACAGAGAGTCATACTGATACTGCTGCCTCTGCCACTGCTTCTGCATCTACCAGTACTTCAGGTAGTACACTTGCACTCCACAGTAGTAGATCTCATATACTGCCATGGATCATGGACTCGGGCGCCACACATCATTTATGTGGTGACCAGGGTCTACTTACAGGATACACCCAGATCCCTCCAGGACGGACAGTAGTAATTGCTGATGGCACGCATTCCCCTATCACTGGTCAGGGGGAGATTAGATTGACACCCTCTATGCAACTGAAGAATGTCCTACATGCACCACATTTTTCTATGAATCTGTTGTCGATTAGTCAGATCACGAAGGAACTTCACTGTCGAGCTATTTTTGATCCATCTTCTTTGATTTTTCAGGACATCCGTACGGGCAACGTGATTGGTCATGGCTATGAGCAAGGAGGCCTTTACCGTCTGAATCAGACCCCATTTGCTGGAACCACATCCTCTCCTGCTGAACAAGTATCTCCTCTCCTGTGGCATTTGCGATTTGGTCATTTACCGCTTCAGAAGTTGCGTCTAGTCCTACCATATAGTATCTCTCACACACCTATCCAGTGTGAGGCGTGTCAGTTGGGAAAACATCACAGGTCGTCTTTTCCCAGTAGTCAAGGTCGGAGTAGTAACTCCAAGTTTGAGTTGTTTCATGTCGATGTCTGGGGTCCAAGTCGTGTTCCCGATCATCAGGGACACAGGTTTTATATTGTTTTTGTGGATGATTTCTCTAGAGCATCATGGGTCTTTCTGATGAAAAATAAATCTGAAGCTGGAAATATTATTATCCATTTTCTAAATGAAATTCAAAATATTTTTTCTACATCTGTCAAGATTGTGAGAAGTGATAATGCCTTGGAATTATGTACCAACTTTCTAGCCAATTACTACTCCTCAAAAGGGATTATTCACCAAATATCGTGTGCTCATACGTCTCAACAGAATGGGGTTGCCGAAAGAAAACACCGTCACCTACTTGATGTTACAAGGTCACTTCTTATTCAGAGTCATGTTCCGTACTCCTACTGGGGTGATGCAGTCCTTACTGCATGTTACCTTATCAACCGTATGCCTTCGTCTGTCTTGAATGAACAAATTCCTTTCTCACTTATTTACCCTGACAAGGATTTGTTTATTCTTACTCCTCGTGTGTTTGGTTCAGTCGCATTTGTCCATCAATTGTCGCCCGGTACTGACAAGCTCTCTCCTAGGGCTGTCAAGTGTGTCTTTGTGGGGTACCCCAGAACCCAAAAGGGGTACAAGTGTTTTGACCCTGTGCGTCGGCGGTATATGATCAGCGCAGATGTTACATTCTTTGAATCCATTATGTATTTTTCAGAATCCGGGAACATGCAGCCACCACCATTATCTCCTGATACCGTATTCATGGCACCACCAACATTACAGCCGTCACCACCATTACCAACACCACCACCACCGCCGCCACCAACAATATCCCCGTTACCATTCCATTACACCCGGCGGCCGAATCAAGCTCATGGCCCTGACCAGTCAACTAGCTCGCCTATGGTATGTAATGAAAATATTAATGTTGATGGATCTGACGACATTTCTCAGCAGGATGCCTTACAGGAGCATGGTGATACCACAGAGGATCTGGATGTTCCAATTGCTCTACGCAAGCCGAAGAGAAGCTGTGCCAAGTATCCAGTATCAGCAGCAGTTTCGTTTGAGAGGCTATCTGGACCATTCAGGACGTTTGCATTGGCACTTTCAGCTACGGATA